>KZ070416.1:166542-180193 GCA_002091845.1 Anopheles cracens
ATGGCTTAGGAGGTCGCATATCGGCCAAGCGGCACATGCAGGCATAGTGGATTCGGTACCCAAGGAAGCTTAGGGTGCATAGGATGACTGGGTGTTATTAAAATTGTTTTTGATTTTTTTGGTGCTCCATGAAGCGAGTCTGCTTTGGTATCAAGTGGGATGCTATCTAGCTCAAAAGTGGCCAATGCTAACGAAGCGTATTATTAGGATCTGTTATGAATGCGTCTATGGACTCTAGGGTCGAAATACCGAAACGATTTTTATCCTTACAGTAACCATACACTGAAGCATTATTAAGACTTTGATGGAAATGGTTTATCGACAGCTATTTTAAGCTTAACAAGAGAATTGAACATTCGTTAAACTGAAACAATGAGCATTAAATAATACTGTGCATTAAATCCAACAAACCTTCATGTTCATACTCATGATTTCACACGAAAAGTAACTTCTTTTTTTCGTTGTAATTAGACATTATAAAGCACATTCCAATCGTATAGACTCCATCACATTCCAGTTTATATAGATCTAGTAATTCTTCTTACAAAACTCTGTTTGGCATACTACTAATAAGGCTTGAAACCTTGGAAATAGGTATAATGGTTCTCGACTCAGTCCCTAGTGTTCTTGCTGGTATGAAGTACAGCATTATCCACGCATTAAATCCATCTATATTCAAATACTTCTAATAATGAAGGGATCCTTTCCCCAAGAAGGCCGTATTTAAACTCCCAAAATTACAGTATCAAAGCTCAAAACAATCACTCCTACTGCCAACTTCTCATAGTAGTTCCCATTGGCGGTTCAGGAAGTTTTTGAAAGTATGAACTAGCTATACTACCTTTATGCATATCAGTGAGATTTAAAGCATTTACCTGATTAGTCTACTTTATCAGATGAGTTTTTGACGAATACTTGAAGGACTACCTGTTTACGCTTAGTTTCATCAATTCGGCAACCATCACAATCTGACATTGAAGGCTAGACTAAACCATCTACTCTTCTAAATCTGTGCATCAGATTGTCCATCCAACCGTTAGCATGTGAGGTCGTTTGAGTTTGAGGACAACTCTTTTTCTATTGATAAGCTGCTCAGTTTTGACGTGTTTTTTTCGCAGTAAACAAACATGATAAGAGCAGGCATCTCGTTCTTTCGTTTCGTTTGTTTTGAGTTACGGTTTCGCATCTAGTTGCTGATAAATGGCGAGTTGTTGATAACATTCTCAAACTAGAACGTTCTACAATCAGAACCTGGAATGACAGAATAAATAAATGGAGGCAATTTTTTTCTTATTAAACTCCGCTTTGAATGTACAATATAAAATCAAAATTAATTTTCAAATCCTCCCATCAGCAGCAAAAACGAGCAACTGATTAAATTTAATATAATAACGGAAGAATAATGCCTCACTAATAATGGATTGCCCCGATCCTACGGATGTAGCGCCATTGTGTTCCAGCAATGTACAGAAACCCGAACCGGCAAAAGCTTACGCAGTAACAAGTTGTTGCGCGATCAACGTGCCTCCCTGCTATCTCAGGGCGATATTCAGTGTGACATGATTTATTTGTGGTCTAGATTCCGGTAGCTTTTCCCTTAAGCTGCTGCCCTCCCCATTCCCGAGCGCCACGAGCGACACCCGTTTTGCATAACGCTTTCGCATTGCCGTGCCCACTGACAGCCGGCGGTAAATCTTACGGGCGGTTGTACTGCAAATCGGTGCCAAAACCCGCAAGCAAGTGTCCATTTTGTTCGCCCGGACAGGATGACATTGGTTTTGGCGGTATTGTACTGCAAATCGGTGCCAAAACCCGCAAGCAAGTGTCCATTTTGTTCGCCCGGACAGGATGACATTGGTTTTGGCGGTGGATTTTGGGAACCGGAGGAAAATTGATGATATTTATAATGGACCCTACCGCCCCGAAGGTGGCTTCCGGCCAGCTAGTAGTCTCACATCGGCGGCATCTCCGCTGCCGCTGCCGCCTTGGATTCAATTGCGACTTCACTTGACCCGGGCGTCAAAAGTTGGGCCGTTGGGCAGGGAATTTTGTGCTCAGCTGTGCTTGTTTTTTATCGCATTCCACCACCACAAACGAGCTTGCCTTTTTCTGTTTCTACCGCAACCGAAAAACGCATTAATATTTTGGATTTCTTTTCCCGGTACCATTCCGTCGGCACATTCTGCGTGATTGCAACGGGTCGCAATTCTTGGAATACTCCCTTAGGCCGCTCCGGTTCGGCCGCATCATTTCCTGCTACAGGATATCGCACTTTCTCGCCGTTTCCGCCTGCTGGCATGTGCATATTCTTTTCGCCATGACAACCCGGACCATCTTCGCAACTTCGCAATGTTTACTAGATTGTGCAGCGTAACAAAAACCGACGTATGGAGCCATAAGTACTGCTGAGGGGCACCGTTTTTCCGCGTGAAGTGAAACTGCAACGCTGGAGAGTAATCCGATTGTTTTGGCAATATAACAACGTGCGGCTTAGTGCACCGAGTGCGGTATAATCCACTTCAACCAAGTGGAGAAAGTTTACAGAATTTAAACATTTCGACTTATTCGCCGGGCGGTTGGCACAATTATGTTGAGTCAGCGCAAAAACTTACAGAGCGAGAAGACACTTGACGGGAACGGAAAGAAAAAAAGAAACGCGCACTCACAAGATGTACTACGAATTGCAAAGTGCACTTGTGCTCCAGTTGCACTTCGAGTTACAATGCTAAAGCATAACAATATTTGTGTCTCCGCTCGAAGTGAGTGTAGTCTGCAACAGACGGTTAGGAATAAAACTTTCCGTCTTCCACTGAAACTCAACTGAGAACAAAAAATAGAAGAGAAAAATGTTCTGAACAGCACTCGCAGCATTACGAAATGAGACACAACCGAGCGCGGAATCTTTTGTCGCAAAATGTCAGCACCGGTCAAACTGTTCGGCGAACGGGCGAATGGGAACACTTGATCCCGTTCCCAGCTCCTCCGAGTTCGGTCGCCGGGCGCGAGTTAACGAAGTACTGGGCTTAATTTAAATACAAATTGTGCCGAAAATAATGAACCAGCCGAGAGCGAGCACGTGCTGGCGTGCAGAATCATAACATTATGACGCGTTGCTCCATGGTGGCGCGGTATGGCGCAGTCATTGTAGTTTTTCGCACACCGTACGTCCGCTTTTTGACACCTTGCGCCCAGGACCGTTTATTCATAGACCCTCCTGTTTGATGGGGCACCGGGCGCAGGCAACTACTGGCTGAAGGATAATGATTAGCGTGAACGGCGCGCAGGCTTCGGTGCGTTTCTCTCCTGCCCCGAGGGCGAAGATTTCCTGTGCCCAGAGCTGGGCAAGATGTTGCCAATGGCGCCCGGGAAGATTGCGAACGAAACCTCGGGCATCGGGATAAATATTTAATTAAATTTTCATTCTCTCGCATCCGGGCTTCGCTGCGGGCCTCACCTTACACATCCACGTGGTTGACCTGTGCGAAAGAAATGCGGCATCGGTGCGCCCCAGTGTCGAATGATAAACGAGCCGTAAATCAAAGCACTCCAAGCGACGTCGAGGAACTCGCACTCCGGTCCTCGGGACGCTACACCCGGTGCAGTGGATTAGCTTACGGCGGTCCTGGTCCTGCCGGCGAAAGGCTGCAGGAGAATGCTGGAGAAAGCAACAGCAAGCCTGGCGACCGTGCCCGGGCTTTAAGGAGCGGACTCATATTTCCAGCCGAGCGCCCTTCGCCTCGAGTGCTTCTAACGATGTAATGTACCGTTGATAGGCAACATCAAAAGCGTGGCATGCTAACGCGTCCCGAGCCGGGTTCCTACCGCCCCACCACCTGGACGGGATGAAGATTTCACTTTCTTTGCGAGGAAGCGAAGGTTTGCCCGACCCCGAGGAGGCATGTTCTTGAGAGGCAATCGAGGATACGTTAAGGACGAACGTCTGTGGATGCTCCGTGAAGAGTGAAATTGTGTCATAGTGACAGTCACGCTAGAACGGCTCAAAAGAGCCTGTTGTGAACGCATGTTCGAGTAACAAAGGACTCAACCCGTTTTGGACTTTGAATTTTATCGTCTATTATAATAAAATGTACACTTTTTAAGGTGTGCAAAAACTAGGCATTATCACACATGGGTTTTAAGGGCACTTGCATATTTAAACGTACTCTCTTGGCGGTGGCGTACGCGGAATCAACATTTTACATCGTTAAAGAGGATTTATAAGGATTATTACAAGCAGTTGAAAGACAATAGAATGTTGCTACATGTAACAGGCCCTAAGCTGGCTATTAGAGTGTTTCTAGTACTATTGCAAACAGTTTTCATGTATGCAAATGGGATACCATTGAAACGATCTCTACCTTTTGAGCTGGTAGAGATCGTTTCTGACAAACATTGACAAACACGTTGATGGCATCCAATTGATTAAACAAATAAAACTGCCGAATGTGTTCCCAAATTACAAAGTTACGTTCGGTTGGAATCTATCAGCTCTCACACGCAAAAAAGGCCATCTCGAAAGTCAGGCTCAATTCTACTGGAAGAACCAGTCGAATGTGGAACACGCCGGTGCTCGGGCTCGAAACGATGACGAGTGGCGTTTCTATTTATGTGCGTGCGTTCGTACTTTTTTTCTGGTCACGCGGTATCAAAACCCGTTCCGATTTGGGCTTTTCGGTACGATTCATGGACGAAGTGTTGATGAACTTTGTTGTTGGATAGCGAATGTATACATGTTTATCATCAATGCACTAATGATCAGTCATGTAGCTGTAATTGGATGTCTGAATTAACCTTATATTCTCATTTATTTTCTGTAGGAATTTGAATTGATATTTTGCACAAATTTTCGATGATGATCCACTTGAAATACATCGGAATTAAAAAAAAAGAATTGTGTAATGGACAGTTTGAAATGTTTGGTGTGAGTGCGTTTCGTCTCACTGTTTGGATATTTCTTTGTTTCGACACAGGATTGGACTTTTGTTGTGTATAGTTGGAATTATGGAGGAATAATAATTGCTTGGTAAAATATGTTTATACTGTTCAAAATCTATTCAGTACAAAACCACTAAAATGTGCGGACTGAAAGTTGCTCTGAGAGTCCAAACTTGTCTATATTTCTTCAGGAATAATTCCTAGTAGCCGTTGAGATGGAGTTATACCTCAGTTTTCGTCACTTATAAGAAATGTGATATAATGCACTCAAAGCTATTGCGGGAAATTGGTTCTACCTGTATCCATCTGGTGCAATATATTTTAGAAGTCGATCTGGATGAAATGTGGGGAAATTGAACAATAAATTCGAAAAGCTGAATACAATATCAACGAAGCACACTGAACTAGAGCCTGATTGTTTCCACATACACACACGACAATTGGAAGCCTATAATTACGAACCCATAAAAGTTATTGCACCATGATCTGAAGGCTGGATAAATGTGCAGCCTGCAGTGGCATGGATCATCGCAAAAGTTGATGACAAAACAACGAAGCCAAAAACAAAACAAACAATAAACTCGCACGAAACAATAACACCGAGCGTGAGCGAAAGCTTTACAAACAAGCAAGCACTAAAACAAGTCAACATCAACCGTCCGTCCGTGTGGATTTCGGGTTGTTTGGACGCATTTCGTACCGCTTGGCGCCCATGGAAGAACGGCTGGACGGTGTCACCTTCGGCGGCCCGCCACAACACAACACAACACCGGGCGACCGGGACGACCCCGACGTGAGCACCTCCGCCATCCGTGAACGCATAAATATGTAAGAATGTTTGCAATTGTGCAAAATTTCTCGGTCAAATATTTGCCCTTCTCTGGGCGGCGCACCGGGTGTCCCGGTGAAGTCAGGTGTTCTTTTTCGCCCTGAGAAAGGCCGTCTCCCAGCCGTTCGTGCAAGGGCGGATCGAAGGCCACCTGCGTGCGGGAGGAAAGTTTCTTTAGAATTTTCACCGTTTGGCCCCCGTCGGAGCGTGTGGGCTTCTCGAACCGTGTCACCGAAGGTTCACCCGGAGAACGCTGCCAAAACTTATTATGCGCCAGCGTTCGGAGCGTGTGGAATTTATTAGCCAAATTGCGAGGCCGGTTTCGAGACATTGGCGCGCAACAACGACAGCCGCAGCCGAAAAGTCAATGCGGTCGTGTGAATGTGTCGGAAATAAATTTAAATATTTGCTCAAAACAAACACGCCACTGGGTGGCAGGGCCATTTCTGCTACGCTTCCTTCCGGGTACGGCGTTTCATGAGGCTAGTTAGAACATTTAATGTTCGCCTGCTTGCCTGCCGATTGGGTCCGTAGATTTGATGGGCAAGGTTCTTGCTTTCTTACTGGCCAGTGCACAAACCTTTAAAGGATGTGCTTTCGGTCAGCTATCTGCTCGAACGCACAGCGCCTCAGCCATCCAGCCAGCATCGGAGAGGTCATTAGTTGAATGCACCATAAATTAAATGTTTCAGCAACATAATTGAAGTACCATCATCCGTCTGGAATTAGTTCGCTCAAATTCTCCTTTAGCGGCACACTCCCCCGGTTTGGGGGCAACGCGGTGGCGGCGGATGCGGTCGGTGTGTGTTGAGGTGAAATAGTTTTGATATTATTTGATTACACACTCACCCACACACATACATGTATGCACACACTCGGGAGGTGTTCGAGTCCTGGCGGGAGGATCCTAATAGGATGGGGTGTGAAAGGCAAACAAGTGATGACTGTTCTTTTCCGGTGCCTCGACCCGACCCGACCGTATTCGTCGGGGCGGCTAGGCACATTAGCGGCAAACTCCACCCCCCTTCCAGGGGGTGCTCGTGTGTGTGTGTGTTTGCTTGGTGTTTGTTTTGTGAAACTAATATTAAACAAACAGAAGCCACGTCATTGTGCGGTGTGTGTCTCTGTGTGTGTGTGGGGCGCTGGTAGGAAGGCGAAGGAAAATGTATGCTCGTAATGATTTGATACAATTTCCAGTGTGTGTCTCTGTGTGTGTGTGGGGCGCTGGTAGGAAGGCGAAGGAAAATGTATGCTCGTAATGATTTGATACAATTTCCTTGTATCCCGGACCCGGTGCCTTCGCCCACGGGCGGAACGGTTTTCGCCATGCTTCGCCGAAGGAGCCACATGCAGCAGCCGGCACATGCGACACAGGATCTGTTCCTCACGCCGTGTGCGGATGAGCATCGAGCTTGAGGAGGCGGGTTGCCCGCACTTCCGCCCGAGAACGGAACTGGTTTAGCCCGGGTGGGGGGGAGCGTGGAGCGAAATAGATAAAATAAATTAATTCATTTCAACTGACGAGAACGAATGGTGGCACGTTTGCGCCCGGTCGGCTCCGGGAAGCAGCGGGACACGGCCAAGAAACGGCCGTGGAACGGGGCGAAAATAGACAGATGAATAAATATGCATAGAGAACAGGGAACACGCTGTAGCGCTTGGTAGAGCACCGGAACAACGGCAACACATCCGGTCGGTGAAATATGAACCAGAAGGCATCCAGGGAGCACGCCAGGGAACACGCAAGGAAACAGTGGCAGAGGGTGGCTAATGTATAGCGCGTAAAGCAAAAGATGCATTCGGAAAAACCACATTCTAATGAAGCGTATAGTTTGCGCGTGTGTGTGGAACTAGGATGTCAGTCGCTCAAAGCTAATCGAAAGTGCTAGCCAGCCACTAGCGAGACTAAATTCGTGTACGGTGTGGTTGACAGTGGACACCGGGACAGATTTCCTGTCCGGCTGACTCCGGCTTGATGTTTGGACATTTGGAGCGGCCCGGTGGCTAGCGCGTTGGGCGAGCGTGTTTGATGTGTGTGTCAAATGGTGACGCTACTAATTAGCATGAGAGCGGAGCGTTCGGTCATTGGTGGACGACGATACTGGATACGTGGAGAGTCACTTCGGCAGGTTGGGGATTTGGAAAGATTCGATCAATCTGCAGGTGCTAACCATTTGTGCCCATCCGATCCCGGGATGCTAATGCGAAAGTTATACTGCCCCGTTTGAAGGTGAATGTCAGGGTAACCGTGGCAAACTATGCAGAGTTTTTGTAGTAAGAACCTTTTCTCAAGAATATTATCTGAGAGTCTCTTAGATACAAAAAAGTTAGAACTAGATTGAAATTAGGTGAATTTCTTATACACATAAGATTTCACTAAAGCAGGTTTGCCATATCAAAAAGCTTTGAATGGGATGTGTTTTTTTCAACAACTTTGGCAGTAGTTCGGTAATTACTAGACTCGTTCATGGCATACAAGTGCTACAAGTACAAGAACATAGCAAAGGTGAAGCAATACTGGGATTTCAACAACTTCTTGTCAACGGTGAAGCTTTTTTCAAGAATGAGTCGGAAATGTCGCTTCAAGCTTTCTACCTCATGTTTTTTTTAAATGTTAGTATATCGAAAGGTGGCCTTAAATGTGGTATTTTGGTAAATAATAAACTGATTTTGTTTTTAGATCATATGTCTAGCGTTACAAAATCTGTTCTTAATCAAATACCTTCGATGAATCGATCTATAGGACATATTCATTGAAGATAACCGAGCTTAAACGTTTTTACAAATGTGGATGAGCATGCTTTATCAAAATAAATCATAGTTTGAAGCAGTCAGACTCACATTTTTGAATACCACTATGGCGGAACTTCAAAATTACAGCTCAAGAACTCTGCTATCCCTACTGAATCCAATGGTTCATATACATGCTCAGAACAAACATTGCATCCTCAGTGCAATCAAGTGACTTGTGTTGTTACTCATTGTAGCGACAAACTCTTGAATAGAACACGTTGCTCATTTAACGAGGAAGCTATCTCCGAACGTGAAATTTATTTCTTATGCAAACGCATAGAAAATGAGACAAATTTTGAAAGGATAATCTCTTGTCCGAATTTCCATTGTAGTACCGTCTTATCTTTTCTTCGTGCCTTCGGTGCAGCATACGTTTCGCAGCATTCCCGCACCGTGCGTCGTGCTTTTGGTATCGTTCAACACAATAGAGGCTTCGCTACGGCACGTTAGGCACGGATTGTGTATCCAGGACCAGGACGGTGGAACGGTTTGTACGTCAGGCGAAAATAAACTCACCGCTGCGATGATGACAGTAATAATAATGCAGTAGTGTTGTCCGCCATCGCCATGCGGATGCGGCAATCGCTGTGCAATGCAGTACACACCCAGCCACCGTGCGGCAAACGCGTCGTCGAAGGTACGATATGGGAACATTGAATACCGGTCGGTAGCAATTCGCCGTCTGCTCACATGTTCCCCGCACTGACTCAATCCGGAGCAGTTGACCGTCGCTCGCCAAAACTCACTCGTCTGCATCCGCACGATACTGCTGCTAATGAAGTTCCCGTTGCGGGTGTACCACTGCCAAAAATGTCTTCCGCAGGTTCCGCCACCTACCGGCTGGCGAACCGGGCCGCTCCCGGTTTGACGTATGCCAAAAAGGCAACCGGAGGGCTTATCTCAGCCGGCGCCAGGAGAGGCGGGAGTCCGGGAATCTGCAGAAAGTTCTCTTTGATGTGGGCTCCGTACTGTGTGTCGACATGCCATTCCCGGGCGCCCGCTGTTCCACGGCAGCCTGGTGTCGGACGGGGGGGTTTTGGTGAGGAATTTGGCAGCACGAAGCACGACGGCTGGGTTTGTCGGAGCTTTCATAATTTTTCTTTCCGGCCGCACCCGTCCGCGTGCTCCAGTACTCTGCTCCAACGCATAGGACACGCCATAGGACACACTTCGGTGTGAACCGTGCGCACGACTAAAACGCCGCAAAAAGGGACACTTGGGAAATATGCAACAATTTGCCAGCGCGCCAGTAAACTCCGGCTGGAAAGCGGAACGCCTGGGACGCCGGAGCGGTGCGAATCATTGCTGCTAATCGTCATTGTTGGCTGGTCAGCTGTGACACAATGTGACGGAAAGTTTGTCGAGTCGGACACATTGTCGTCCGTCCCGGAGGGGCTCGTTTTCGGGCAAAGTTTTTCGTCCCAGCAGCATGCGACCGCACCGGTGGACGCTCGGTTGATGGGCAGCGGACAGGAGCGGAACCATTACGAGGCGTGGCGATAGGCCGCGGCAACAATTTAACCTTTTGTGGAATCGATAACTGGTTTTTGGGGTGGGGGCTACGCGTACCAACGCGGTGGTGTTTATGGTGGAATGAGCAGCCCGGGTGGGTGGAATTGCTCTACTTACTTCAGTGAAATGTATTACAAATAGAGTAAAAAAGGGACGGTTCAGTTTTAGGTCATAGTATGAGTCGTGTATGTTACATTATGTTGAGGTATTGTGGTTTTTTTACAATGCTTATCAAACGAAATATTTGGAATGTTTTTGGAATGTGTGCATTTGAGCAATGCTACCACAAAACTCTTTTTCAACTCGTAACTCGTTCCTCAAACAAGCTCTCATGTTAAAAACAAAATACAATAAAACAAACAAACAAGATATACAAAAACGAAGATATTTTCAGATGCGACTAAGCTATGTATATTACGAGATAAATAACTGAGATGTTTTCTAAATGAATAATAATGAATCCTGGAGAATAATGAACTATGTTAAAAATCATTTTACTGTTATAAAACATATTGCCATCAAGCCTTCTTCTTTTTTAATGAAACACCTTAAACATTATTGGCTAATATCCAATGTTCTTTCTCATTTCTTTCAGCGTTCTGAACTATAGAGCAACACACATTTCACCTGCTTCTACTAGCCCGGCGCTACAGCCTGACCGGTCCGGTCGCGGGCAACTTCTTTATCGCCCAGTACGACGATTACGTGCCGGTGATACTGTCCAGGTTTCCGGCCTCCGATGACTACTAGGTCGGTGTTGGTGCGTCCGGGGCGTGTGCGTGTGCGTGGGCTCGAAATCAATTACCGAGATCAAACAACAGCAGTGCAGTGAACGCGTGTCCGTTTAAAGATGCATGTGTGAGTGGATGCGCTCGGTCGGTACGATCGTTGATCGTAAAACTCATTAAAACAACTCTATCCATTGTACACCGGCACGGCAGCGCTCGGTTGCGCAAATCCCTCCGGCGGTGAGGCTGGCCCCGGTTCGATTACAGATTCGACATCCTGATTGTGTACAACCCTCTTCCCCCCCCCCATACTCACAAGATCGAATAGTGCAAAACAACAGTAAGAGAGTAGTTTGCGACTACCACCACTACGCGCGAAAGGAAGTGGCCGTTCGATGCTAAAAATAGGTGCGACGTCTGCTGCGCGCACCGAGTGAACGTGAACGTGACCCAAGTCAAGCTCCAGTTGCGGATGCGCTCGCAGTAATCCGCCCGATCGGAAGTGCCTGATAAGGTGCACTTGAGTGCGTCTCCAGTGGTGCATCGGAGATACCTACACAAGAGGTAAGTGTGTGTGTGCGCTTATTTCAAAGACGTATGGACGTAATGCAATTGAATGATTCCCTATCGTTCGGTGTGTCCAGCGCGTTTGCCATTGTGTTGGTTATCACTCGTCCGCGCTCGTCGTCGGGCCCGTCACGCGGATGCTGTTTGCTAGGGTCGACTGGCGTGTCTGATAGGAGGTGGCGGCTGTGTGCGCTCTCAGTCGCGTTTGGCTAGACCAGTTCGGGGCTAACCTCGCAACCGTGATCGTGCGGACCGTGGGTGATAGTGACGCTGTGTCGAACCCGCGCTGTCGAACGGCTTATCGCACGGCCGGGTCCAGTTGTCTTAGCCGTCTGTAGCCGGCCTCCCGATGCAGGTCGACATTGGGCAGTTCTTCGCCGAGCACGACATCGTGCCGGTGCTGATCGACCGGGCGCCGGACGCGTTCGCGAAGGTCATGTACCGGGCGAAGAAGCTGGTCGACGCCGGCAAGGAGCTAACGCCGGCCGCGGTGCACGAGGAGCCGAAGGTCGAGTGGTACGCCGACCCGACCGCGCTCTACACGCTCGTCATGATCGATCCGGACTCGCCGAGCCGCACGGAGCCGTCGAACCGCGAGTTCGCCCACTGGCTGGTCGGGAACATCCCCGGCCGGCACGTCCAGAACGGCGAGACGCTGTTCCAGTACATCCCGATCTTTCCCCGGTCGGGCGTCGGCTTCCACCGGTACATCTTCCTGGTGTTCCGGCAGCAGGCGTGGAACGATTACGCGGAAGCACCGCGTGCCTCCAGCAAGTACGTTTCTCGAGACCGATCGGAGACGCGCGATTGCTAACCCCAAAACGCGACCCTGTCCGTATTCCACCATCCATCACGAATCCGCTCCGAATTGGCCAGATCGCGATGTTCACCTTAGGGGTATGATTGCGTTTATGTTCCCCGCTAGTTGTCATACGCTTCAGCATGCTTCCGTGTGGTGGGCAGTAAGAAAAAAAAACACTAAGTGTTTGTTTGCTTGTACAGGGCACGGTGATGGATATGCATAATGTGATACTGGGGCCCTGCTGCATTGCGAGCGAGCGTTGTTCGTAGAGGATGTGCAGTGGATGTACAAACGTCCATGCACGTGGGCGTTTTATGTACAGAGAAAAAAAACACTAGGCAGGACGCTGTTATGGACATAGCGAAAGTGGGTTTTATTAAATTATTTATCTTTTTCCAGAAGAATTGAAAAATTCATCTGTTTCCTCGTACCATTTAGATCGAAAGTGGTAGAGTAAAAGGTTTATTCGGAATGTGCTATGTTTACATTGTTTCAATTTGCATGGAATTACTGTTAAAAGTTGTAGAGGTGTATTTTTTTAAAGGTTGCCCTACACACTAGTACATTTTGTTTTACAAAAAAGCATAAAAAAACGCACCGAAGCGGAAGCTCTCGTACCCGTCTTGAAACTTGTTTGATCAAGACAGCTACCGCTGTCTGCGTCGAAACACTCGTGCGTTCGTTCGTTCGTCCGGCTCGCGGGTTTGCTTGTCATTCGTTGTTAATTTACTTCGTCTCCGGCGTCGCGTGCACTGCAAGGCCGGCGGTGTGCACCATTCCACCCACCCGCCACCCGCTCTCCGCTCCCGCAGGATAGTGATTGGATGGGGATGAAACAGATGCGTCACGCGTCACGCGGCGTGGTGAGCGCGGTGCGCGAGGCGCACCGTACGGAGCAGTGAGCTTAGCCCGATCGGACTCATTATGGTTGGCACGGGGAAAGCAAATGTCATTAGCGTTTGATATATTCGCCCCGGCAACCGAAGGTAGTTCGATCGTCGGTGGAGGCGCCCGGTACGCCGTCGGCACCACCACCAGGCGTCCCCGTTGGGAGATAAGCGCGCCCCGCGGTTAGTCTGCCGCCGGGCTGTTCCGCTTTTGTAATGATGTGATGTGATTATAACTGATTGCAAGGCAGATCGGTGCACGATTGATGTGGGAGAGAGTGTGTGTGTGTGAGTGAAAAGAGTGTGCCTGTGGTAAATAAAGGATGTAGTGCAGCTTTACTGGATTACAGCCGACGCGGTGAAGGTAAAGATGTGTTGAGTGTAGTTTCCAACCCCCCACCGGTTCATACTAAAAGGCTCAACGTGGATCGTGGCATCGAGTCTTCCTAGACAGCCCTATCAGCCTGTTTGAACTGTTGGAAGCTTTCGCACGGGGAAAAGTTATCCCTCGATCAAGTGGTTTAAACTTTAAGCTGGAGAGCTGGGTAGTAAGCATCCATCGTCTCGCGAGTGCCGTAAGGGGGGGTCCGGCCTTTAT
>KZ070417.1:4592-19344 GCA_002091845.1 Anopheles cracens
ACATTATTCTTTGAAGTTGACTGAGCGAAAAGAAGTAATTTGAGGCGTTTACCCTTTTGGAAGATTTGTTTGATTATTCTCTCTCAAAACTGCAGTATAACAATACAATATTTGCAGATAAACTATTCAGCATCAAAATTTTAATTATTTAAAACTTCATTTCTCCGAATTGACAGAATTTTGCTAGCCTGCTGTGTTTGCCCGATGGGCTATAAATAAATTCAAAATTACGTCGCCACCAAGCAATCGCAAAAAAAAAGATCCGTTAACGAAACGAAAACAAGCGATTTTACTCTTACTGGGGCACATTTTCTCAGCGCTTTTCGATTATCAGCAATTTTATGATTAACTTTCAACGTCAACGTTCCGCCCGGAAGCCGGCACGGGCCCACGGTCACAGCGACGGCGCGCAAGATGTGCGCTGTCATTTTCATTTCCAAAAGACGAATAAAACAATCCCCGAAAGGGCAATACACTTTGACATCTGCGATGCGCAACGAGACTAACTTTCGTGGCTGCTTTCAGACTGAATGGAGGGAGGTGAGTAAATTGATGTGCGCAACGGAAGCGCGAAGTGCATTTCGGTGGCTGCAGCAGAGCACAAATTTACTTTCTCCCCCGAAATGGGTTGCGCAAAACCGGGCGGTGAGTTAATTTCAACAACAAGACCTGCTATAGAATTGATCCAGACATTCTGATACCAAGCGGATTGCTATCATTTATGCGAGTTGTGATGCGGAACGGTTGCGAAGAAAGTTTGTTTGATTTTTTTTTGTTTCCAGCGTGCGCCGCGATGAAATGCCACACAGAATCAGTCGCACAACAGAGCTGTTAATTGTTGTGCAGTCTCATTAGCCGTAAAGTAAGAGATCGATTTAGCAGGAAATTTACAACATTCTTGCATTGCAGCCAAGGAAAACCTTTCATCGGTCGGGTTCATGCGCCTGTCACTTTCTCTTAGATAAGACTGGGCGTAGTGTACGATACATTCTTCCCACGCACGACGAATGCCCTTGCTTACGTTTGTGTACTTTTCTTCCAGATGTAAGGGCCCGGCACAGAATGAGAAATGTAGCTGAGAACAGGGTGTGTCATGCACAAACTTTTAACTTATATAACATATAATTACTTCAAACACAATCAATAATTTAATGTTGTGTTCTATTCATGGCTCCGAATAGCAATCACATATAAATCAATGTTGAAATTATAAATTACTTCTTAAAGAAATCAATACTTGATACCATAAATAAAATATAAAAAAACGAACAATCAAGTGAGTTTCACATGCAAATCTTCTGTTCTACACTGTACTTCTTCTACACTATTACAAACAGTTTTACTAATTTTGTTTTATTTTGTTAATCTTCTTAGATATATAATTTTAAGTTGAAAAAAATGTTGCAATGTGAGATTGATAAAACATGAAATCATCATCACAAGAATGTCATACCAGAAGTAAACAATATGCATTTATATTTATTTAATTATTATTAGATCTTACTATCATCTTCACTTCGCCTTTGGTGTTTAACTAATCAATTTATTTTATAAGGCGGCATTTCTTATCCTATTTTTTCAAACTTTAATCGAATATATCATTCCACGACGCAAACTCTTCCCACCCTGTGCCCATATTAACCCGCATTGGGATATCTTTTTGCGCAGCTGTGTCCAAAGCTCCAACATCCATATGGATCGCAGCCATGGAAAGTGAAACTTACAGCCCGGCTCTCCCGCAGGAAAAGCCACAACAGTGCCGATCCCTTGCCGGCTGGTAACGAGTGTCCCGCTTCCCCGTAAAGGGTTGCCCAGCCGGGGATCAGCTGTCGAACGGATCGGACATGGAACATGGGAGCATGAGGCCAACGAACTCACGACTGCGAAAGTGGTCAATAAATGGATAAATGCTGCTCCACGGGTCATATCCACACATACTTAGCCACTGCAGCGTCCTAATCCCGAACGTACGTTCCCGGGTCTCGCAGCTGGTCGCACTTTTCGCTCGACACGCACTAGAACTTTCGATGTCGTGCAGTCGAACGCGCTGCCATGTCGGTCGGAAGACGTTGTGATGACAGACGACATGCTGTTCGCTAACCCTTAAGGATTTGATTGAAACGAGCAGAGGCAACTAAGGTTTCGAACCTACTAAGGTAGGTGTTATCACAGGCTGATCATCATCCACCGATCGTTATGCTCAGCATAACGCGAGCGTACGTGCGTGCGTGCGCGCCCTGGGTGCGCACATAAGCCAGCATAATATGACAGGAGGGAAAGTTGCCACTGCCGACCGTTTTCATCTGTTTACTTTCGTCCGTTTCTGCTGCTGCTGTTGCGGTTTGTTCGTCTGTTTGTTTTTCGTTAGTTTTCCTACCGCGCCGCTACAGAACACGGAAACCGGAATTAATGGAAGAAAACAGCCGGTTAATGGTTGCATCTCGACCTCGCGCGCAGATCGCGATGGCCTGGATCTAATGCGAGGCTTAGACAACCTTTCCACTGGCATCCGCCATTCCTCCTTCCCAAAGTGGAAGGCAGATTCATAAATCATCACCACGGCACACAAAACACGCGCGCGAGGCGGAAATGCAAGATATCTTAGTTGTGGCGTGTTTAAGCCTTGAACTAGTCTTCGGTTAACGGTTCACTGTCACGCTCGGCTGCGAAGGAGCCCGTTTGAAGGAGAGGGTGAAGGTTACTGCAGTTGTCACTGGGAGCATCATTTTCCATCGCGTTTTATATGCGGGGTTTTGTTTGACTGTTTGGTTGGGCTGGTGGAAAAGCGATGTTTATCTCCAATGCAATTTTTCTAAAGCTGTCGATTGAATCGAGCGATAAATAGTGCAAAGGAAGTCGCGATGAAAAATGACCGCCTGGTCGCAGAATCAATGCAGTGTTTTCGAGACGCTGCACCATTCACGCGATCATCCTGTACGTTGTGTCTGTGTTTGTTCTTTACAAATGATGGGAAACTTTCATCTAGATGTATTGCATGGTATTATGAAGATTAAATTGATTAGTTAAATTACTAGTAGTATTTTTTACACCCAAGTAGCGAATTATGAACTCCCATCGGTGTGGACATGTAAGGGTTTATCGTTCGTCGATTACTTCAACCGTTTGACCACAGGATAAGCTTTCCGTTTTAAAGCGCGCTGGACAGCCAGTGACAATATTTGGCGACCAGTTTTCTTTGTTTTATTTCCACCTTGTTATGTTCCCTACCTTTCTTGTGATCCAAGCTGACCCTCGGGCACGCTCCAAACAACGATTGAAATTATTCGTTTGAAAACGCAATTAGCTGCCCCGCTTGCCCACGACCCGGGCGCACCCTGGTTCTCTTCTACTTGGCGTCGTTATCACAGGCTGATCATCATCCACCGATCGTTATGCTCAGCATAACGCGAGCGTACGTGCGTGCGTGCGCGCCCTGGGTGCGCACATAAGCCAGCATAATATGACAGGAGGGAAAGTTGCCACTGCCGACCGTTTTCATCTGTTTACTTTCGTCCGTTTCTGCTGCTGCTGTTGCGGTTTGTTCGTCTGTTTGTTTTTCGTTAGTTTTCCTACCGCGCCGCTACAGAACACGGAAACCGGAATTAATGGAAGAAAACAGCCGGTTAATGGTTGGCCGGGGATCAGCTGTCGAACGGATCGGACATGGAACATGGGAGCATGAGGCCAACGAACTCACGACTGCGAAAGTGGTCAATAAATGGATAAATGCTGCTCCACGGGTCATATCCACACATACTTAGCCACTGCAGCGTCCTAATCCCGAACGTACGTTCCCGGGTCTCGCAGCTGGTCGCACTTTTCGCTCGACACGCACTAGAACTTTCGATGTCGTGCAGTCGAACGCGCTGCCATGTCGGTCGGAAGACGTTGTGATGACAGACGACATGCTGTGCGCTAACCCTTAAGGATTTGATTGAAACGAGCAGAGGCAACTAAGGTTTCGAACCTACTAAGGTAGGTTTGTACTTATGTTGGTTCAACTGTTTCTAGGAGAGTGTATATAATAAATAAGAGAAATAAGCTATTTTTCATTTTTATTTTTATTCAAACCACACAGTTTACTTTGAAATATTTTTCTTCAGTTTGTGATGTCGCTCGTTCCCATATTATTACATATTATAAATTGAGATGGCTGTTCATATTTTTTAAACATCGTTTTTATAGCTTAGAAAATGATGGTTATTGAAATCATAACTCTAACGTAAGTACTTTTAACATGTTCCAGATGTTCTTCATTCCGTGCGCAAATAGCACTATTGTCCAGTCCTCGATCAATGCAATTATTTCATTTATCACTATCCAAAGAGCAAATTTAATATTTGTGAGTGACGAACAATGTTTGGTTTACTGTTGTCCAGTATGAAATTCTTTGATTAGAGCTATATATTCTATTTATAAATCTTCTGGTACTAATCTGTCTTAAATCTAATGTTTGGTAAAATATGCACATTTTACGGCTTTGTTGTGCTTTTTAATCAACACCCGCTCATCGAGAATATATTTTATATTTTTGCTTGAATTTTTAGCAGACATTCAACTTGAAGTAATCTCATATTCTTTTGTCATAAGCATGTTGTTGATGCTACATGTTGCATAAAAGATCATTTATGTACATACAAGTCAACCTTTTCAAATGTCTCGGTAAGTCTAATAAATGACAGGTAGAGATAGTAGACATGAATCTAAAGCAAATCTTTCTCGTTAGTAAGAATAAAAAATCATATTAGTATCGTCAAACATCAAGACATGTAAGGGTTTATCGTTCGTCGATTACTTCAACCGTTTGACCACAGGATAAGCTTTCCGTTTTAAAGCGCGCTGGACAGCCAGTGACAATATTTGGCGACACAGGTAGAGATAGTAGACATGAATCTAAAGCAAATCTTTCTCGTTAGTAAGAATAAAAAATCATATTAGTATCGTCAAACATCAAGACATGTAAGGGTTTATCGTTCGTCGATTACTTCAACCGTTTGACCACAGGATAAGCTTTCCGTTTTAAAGCGCGCTGGACAGCCAGTGACAATATTTGGCGACCAGTTTTCTTTGTTTTATTTCCACCTTGTTATGTTCCCTACCTTTCTTGTGATCCAAGCTGACCCTCGGGCACGCTCCAAACAACGATTGAAATTATTCGTTTGAAAACGCAATTAGCTGCCCCGCTTGCCCACGACCCGGGCGCACCCTGGTTCTCTTCTACTTGGCGTCGTTATCACAGGCTGATCATCATCCACCGATCGTTATGCTCAGCATAACGCGAGCGTACGTGCGTGCGTGCGCGCCCTGGGTCGGAAGACGTTGTGGTGACAGACGACATGCTGTGCGCTAACCCTTAAGGATTTGATTGAAACGAGCAGAGGCAACTAAGGTTTCGAACCTACTAAGGTAGGTTTGTACTTATGTTGGTTCAACTGTTTCTAGGAGAGTGTATATAATAAATAAGAGAAATAAGCTATTTTTCATTTTTATTTTTATTCAAACCACACAGTTTACTTTGAAATATTTTTCTTCAGTTTGTGATGTCGCTCGTTCCCATATTATTACATATTATAAATTGAGATGGCTGTTCATATTTTTTAAACATCGTTTTTATAGCTTAGAAAATGATGGTTATTGAAATCATAACTCTAACGTAAGTACTTTTAACATGTTCCAGATGTTCTTCATTCCGTGCGCAAATAGCACTATTGTCCAATCCTCGATCAATGCAATTATTTCATTTATCACTATCCAAAGAGCAAATTTAATATTTGTGAGTGACGAACAATGTTTGGTTTACTGTTGTCCAGTATGAAATTCTTTGATTAGAGCTATATATTCTATTTATAAATCTTCTGGTACTAATCTGTCTTAAATCTAATGTTTGGTAAAATATGCACATTTTACGGCTTTGTTGTGCTTTTTAATCAACACCCGCTCATCGAGAATATATTTTATATTTTTGCTTGAATTTTTAGCAGACATTCAACTTGAAGTAATCTCATATTCTTTTGTCATAAGCATGTTGTTGATGCTACATGTTGCATAAAAGATCATTTATGTACATACAAGTCAACCTTTTCAAATGTCTCGGTAAGTCTAATAAATGACAGGTAGAGATAGTAGACATGAATCTAAAGCAAATCTTTCTCGTTAGTAAGAATAAAAAATCATATTAGTATCGTCAAACATCAAGACATGTAAGGGTTTATCGTTCGTCGATTACTTCAACCGTTTGACCACAGGATAAGCTTTCCGTTTTAAAGCGCGCTGGACAGCCAGTGACAATATTTGGCGACCAGTTTTCTTTGTTTTATTTCCACCTTGTTATGTTCCCTACCTTTCTTGTGATCCAAGCTGACCCTCGGGCACGCTCCAAACAACGATTGAAATTATTCGTTTGAAAACGCAATTAGCTGCCCCGCTTGCCCACGACCCGGGCGCACCCTGGTTCTCTTCTACTTGGCGTCGTTATCACAGGCTGATCATCATCCACCGATCGTTATGCTCAGCATAACGCGAGCGTACGTGCGTGCGTGCGCGCCCTGGGTGCGCACATAAGCCAGCATAATATGACAGGAGGGAAAGTTGCCACTGCCGACCGTTTTCATCTGTTTACTTTCGTCCGTTTCTGCTGCTGCTGTTGCGGTTTGTTCGTCTGTTTGTTTTTCGTTAGTTTTCCTACCGCGCCGCTACAGAACACGGAAACCGGAATTAATGGAAGAAAACAGCCGGTTAATGGTTGCATCTCGACCTCGCGCGCAGATCGCGATGGCCTGGATCTAATGCGAGGCTTAGACAACCTTTCCACTGGCATCCGCCATTCCTCCTTCCCAAAGTGGAAGGCAGATTCATAAATCATCACCACGGCACACAAAACACGCGCGCGAGGCGGAAATGCAAGATATCTTAGTTGTGGCGTGTTTAAGCCTTGAACTAGTCTTCGGTTAACGGTTCACTGTCACGCTCGGCTGCGAAGGAGCCCGTTTGAAGGAGAGGGTGAAGGTTACTGCAGTTGTCACTGGGAGCATCATTTTCCATCGCGTTTTATATGCGGGGTTTTGTTTGACTGTTTGGTTGGGCTGGTGGAAAAGCGATGTTTATCTCCAATGCAATTTTTCTAAAGCTGTCGATTGAATCGAGCGATAAATAGTGCAAAGGAAGTCGCGATGAAAAATGACCGCCTGGTCGCAGAATCAATGCAGTGTTTTCGAGACGCTGCACCATTCACGCGATCATCCTGTACGTTGTGTCTGTGTTTGTTCTTTACAAATGATGGGAAACTTTCATCTAGATGTATTGCATGGTATTATGAAGATTAAATTGATTAGTTAAATTACTAGTAGTATTTTTTACACCCAAGTAGCGAATTATGAACTCCCATCGGTGTGGATTGAGTTCGGAAAAGAGTACTTTCAAAACAATACATTTTGTATAAATGATAGCTTTCTTACTCAGACTCATTTAAACAGTCCACTGTACAATTTTTGTGATATTGGTGTGAGCTTATTTCATTATATTTAAGTCATCTTTAATAATTATCTTCAAGATGTGCGCTGTCATTTTCATTTCCAAAAGACGAATAAAACAATCCCCGAAAGGGCAATACACTTTGACATCTGCGATGCGCAACGAGACTAACTTTCGTGGCTGCTTTCAGACTGAATGGAGGGAGGTGAGTAAATTGATGTGCGCAACGGAAGCGCGAAGTGCATTTCGGTGGCTGCAGCAGAGCACAAATTTACTTTCTCCCCCGAAATGGGTTGCGCAAAACCGGGCGGTGAGTTAATTTCAACAACAAGACCTGCTATAGAATTGATCCAGACATTCTGATACCAAGCGGATTGCTATCATTTATGCGAGTTGTGATGCGGAACGGTTGCGAAGAAAGTTTGTTTGATTTTTTTTTGTTTCCAGCGTGCGCCGCGATGAAATGCCACACAGAATCAGTCGCACAACAGAGCTGTTAATTGTTGTGCAGTCTCATTAGCCGTAAAGTAAGAGATCGATTTAGCAGGAAATTTACAACATTCTTGCATTGCAGCCAAGGAAAACCTTTCATCGGTCGGGTTCATGCGCCTGTCACTTTCTCTTAGATAAGACTGGGCGTAGTGTACGATACATTCTTCCCACGCACGACGAATGCCCTTGCTTACGTTTGTGTACTTTTCTTCCAGATGTAAGGGCCCGGCACAGAATGAGAAATGTAGCTGAGAACAGGGTGTGTCATGCACAAACTTTTAACTTATATAACATATAATTACTTCAAACACAATCAATAATTTAATGTTGTGTTCTATTCATGGCTCCGAATAGCAATCACATATAAATCAATGTTGAAATTATAAATTACTTCTTAAAGAAATCAATACTTGATACCATAAATAAAATATAAAAAAACGAACAATCAAGTGAGTTTCACATGCAAATCTTCTGTTCTACACTGTACTTCTTCTACACTATTACAAACAGTTTTACTAATTTTGTTTTATTTTGTTAATCTTCTTAGATATATAATTTTAAGTTGAAAAAAATGTTGCAATGTGAGATTGATAAAACATGAAATCATCATCACAAGAATGTCATACCAGAAGTAAACAATATGCATTTATATTTATTTAATTATTATTAGATCTTACTATCATCTTCACTTCGCCTTTGGTGTTTAACTAATCAATTTATTTTATAAGGCGGTATTTCTTATGTTATTTTCCAAACTTTAATCAAATGTATCATTCCACGACGCAAACTCTTTCCACCCTGTGCCCATATTAACCCGCATTGGGATATCTTTTTGCGCAGCTGTGTCCAAAGCTCCAACATCCATATGGATCGCAGCCATGGAAAGTGAAACTTACAGCCCGGCTCTCCCGCAGGAAAAGCCACAACAGTGCCGATCCCTTGCCGGCTGGTAACGCGTGTCCCGCTTCCCCGCAAAGGGTTGCCCAGCCGGGGATCAGCTGTCGAACGGATCGGACATGGAACATGGGAGCATGAGGCCAACGAACTCACGACTGCGAAAGTGGTCAATAAATGGATAAATGCTGCTCCACGGGTCATATCCACACATACTTAGCCACTGCAGCGTCCTAATCCCGAACGTACGTTCCCGGGTCTCGCAGCTGGTCGCACTTTTCGCTCGACACGCACTAGAACTTTCGATGTCGTGCAGTCGAACGCGCTGCCATGTCGGTCGGAAGACGTTGTGGTGACAGACGACATGCTGTGCGCTAACCCTTAAGGATTTGATTGAAACGAGCAGAGGCAACTAAGGTTTCGAACCTACTAAGGTAGGTTTGTACTTATGTTGGTTCAACTGTTTCTAGGAGAGTGTATATAATAAATAAGAGAAATAAGCTATTTTTCATTTTTATTTTTATTCAAACCACACAGTTTACTTTGAAATATTTTTCTTCAGTTTGTGATGTCGCTCGTTCCCATATTATTACATATTATAAATTGAGATGGCTGTTCATATTTTTTAAACATCGTTTTTATAGCTTAGAAAATGATGGTTATTGAAATCATAACTCTAACGTAAGTACTTTTAACATGTTCCAGATGTTCTTCATTCCGTGCGCAAATAGCACTATTGTCCAATCCTCGATCAATGCAATTATTTCATTTATCACTATCCAAAGAGCAAATTTAATATTTGTGAGTGACGAACAATGTTTGGTTTACTGTTGTCCAGTATGAAATTCTTTGATTAGAGCTATATATTCTATTTATAAATCTTCTGGTACTAATCTGTCTTAAATCTAATGTTTGGTAAAATATGCACATTTTACGGCTTTGTTGTGCTTTTTAATCAACACCCGCTCATCGAGAATATATTTTATATTTTTGCTTGAATTTTTAGCAGACATTCAACTTGAAGTAATCTCATATTCTTTTGTCATAAGCATGTTGTTGATGCTACATGTTGCATAAAAGATCATTTATGTACATACAAGTCAACCTTTTCAAATGTCTCGGTAAGTCTAATAAATGACAGGTAGAGATAGTAGACATGAATCTAAAGCAAATCTTTCTCGTTAGTAAGAATAAAAAATCATATTAGTATCGTCAAACATCAAGACATGTAAGGGTTTATCGTTCGTCGATTACTTCAACCGTTTGACCACAGGATAAGCTTTCCGTTTTAAAGCGCGCTGGACAGCCAGTGACAATATTTGGCGACCAGTTTTCTTTGTTTTATTTCCACCTTGTTATGTTCCCTACCTTTCTTGTGATCCAAGGTACGTTCCCGGGTCTCGCAGCTGGTCGCACTTTTCGCTCGACACGCACTAGAACTTTCGATGTCGTGCAGTCGAACGCGCTGCCATGTCGGTCGGAAGACGTTGTGGTGACAGACGACATGCTGTGCGCTAACCCTTAAGGATTTGATTGAAACGAGCAGAGGCAACTAAGGTTTCGAACCTACTAAGGTAGGTTTGTACTTAGGTCGGAAGACGTTGTGGTGACAGACGACATGCTGTGCGCTAACCCTTAAGGATTTGATTGAAACGAGCAGAGGCAACTAAGGTTTCGAACCTACTAAGGTAGGTTTGTACTTATGTTGGTTCAACTGTTTCTAGGAGAGTGTATATAATAAATAAGAGAAATAAGCTATTTTTCATAAAAAAAAAATCTGAAATTAAAAACATTTTGACCACCAAATGAAATTACCGCGAAACCCACCGTGCCACACAACAAACCGCACGCGACGTACGAGGAAACACTTCACCGGACAAAAGCTAACAACCCCGCGACGGAGTGCGTTGCATTCGCAATCTCGGCTATGCATTCGGCCAAACTGCACCGTTTCGGGGCGATTGAGCGTGGGGGAAGGAGAATGCACTTTCTCCCGCGGTTCGGATGCAATCTCGCTCTCCTTCGCATCGCAACCCAGGAGAAATGGAGATTCTCCAAAATCGCTCCCAAACGGCCCGCCAAGAATACTCTCCCTATTTCTCCACCTTTCTTCGTACCGACGCCTTTCGTGCTGTTCGTGCTCCACGAGAAAACTCCACCGCGATGGGATGATGCACGGAGAGGATAGTTGTCTCGCTCACTCCCCCGGTGTTGCACGCATCTCACGCGATCGTTTTTCCAGCTCTCCCGCCTTGCAAACATCAACTCTCACCGTGAAGATCACACGCAGCGAGAGAGAAAATGCATCCGCGCTTCCGCGTGCTGTTCACGGGAAAGGAGAACGCGCCCGCTGCGAAGAGAACAAAAGAGAGCGGCCCGCTGGGGATGAGAAAGAGAGTCCAACCGAGGCGGCTTCTCCACGCCAAACAGCCGTCGGTGGAGGCTGCGGTTGAATTAAAGGTGGTAGAAAGATGGAAGAAAAGCAAACAAAAGCAACCGATGCGTCCTCTCCGCGCCCGTGGAATGGGGGGTGGTGGGAGGGGGAGGACGGGCGGGTTTGCGCTCGCGGTCGCTGCCCGTACGCGGGCTCGCGGCTTTCTCTATAAATTCCGTAAGCCTTGGCATTGAAAATTCATTCTCGATTTATTTCTCCTTGGACTTGGACCAGTTTCTTGAACCTGCCCGATCCCGAACCGTGGTGGCGTTTCGTTCCGTTCCTGGCTTACGAACACTTGTGCTTCGGCTGCGCGCGAGTGCAAAGCGGCTCCTCCACACGGTTGGTGCGTTGGTGTGTGCGGATGTGAAAGGTGCGTTCGGTTTTAGTGCGAAAATCTGTGCACTGGCGTGCGTGAATTTTGCGTGAAAATTCGTGATCGGAAGCCGGTTCAAAGCGACCAACCGGGACTGGAATATTGTGTGAAGTTATGAGTGAAATGACTTGCAATTAGTGTGCTAAAGGAAAGAAGAACAATGTTCGAATTTTCAAACGGTTTCGCATTTAATTTTCAACACAGTTTTGGCAGTGAAAAATAATTCGGTTTAATGCTTCGAATGGCCATCTTGAAGTGCAGATGGTGTGTTCGTGTGACGTGTTTGGTTGTTTCTGGTGTGAATTGCTTTCAAGAGACCCAAAAAACAGCTTCAAAATCACACGCTATCTCCACTTCACGAAATTCCCTCGTCTCGGCCACCCAATTTCGCCAAATTGTGCATCAAGTGAATGGACTGTTCGGGCCGGCGATCGTTGCGGTCGCCAGACGCCACATTAAGACGCTCGCAACTAGCGCCGAATTCGAACGTTCTTATCGTTCGCATCGGATCGCGCGACCGTTTCTCGCGTTCGCCAAAACCAATGGATTAATTAAGATGCACCGGAAGCATGCACCGTCGTCGGCGCTGTAGCACACGGGCAGTGAACATCGAGCGGCTCGGACAGTGGCCACCACAAGCTGAACTGAACGAAATTGGCCTTCGTGTCGTGGCTTAATCAGACGGAAATTTGTCGTCGGCGAGAAATGTTGAACGTTGGCGTTGGCCTCGAGTGTTGTGCTGATTTCGAACAGTTGTTTAGTTGTATGCATCGTGATTTACCGTTGTCTTGTCGGTCCTTTGGCCAATGATGATTAGTTTAATGTGTTTTTCCGCTTTTGTGTGATTGCGTCAATTAGTTTTTTTTAGCAGTTCTGGACAATTATGTCTTAAATTTTGTTTCGAGTTGTATTCTATCTTATTCTTATCTATGATACTAAGAGTTTTATAATCATATCATAGTAATCGATTTTTTTCGGAATCTAAAGGAGTAATTTATGAAATTGTATTCCTTTGTTTCATTTTTTATATATTTATTTTTATTCCTTATAAGTTTAATATTTTCAAGCTTTTTTAAAACACTGGTATATTTTTAAATTTTGGTGTTATATTTTACGAACAGATTTTTTAATAAAATAAAAAATTCCATAAACAATAAAAGTAAATTTTGTGTTTACGTGTTACGTTTTAATTTATGATAATTGTTTATCATAAATTGAAATAATAAAAAAAAACATATAAAATTTGCATGAATATTCTTTCAATTAAATATATTTTTATTCTTAATTATTATCGGATTATTTATTGAAACTATGTAACCCCTTGCACTAAATCGGTACTTTTGTTTAACCATGGTTCCAGCAGTTCTATTAATGAGAATCGAGTGCATCGGGTGTATCTCGTGAAGTGAATCAGACCGCGGTCGAACGATGCTAAAGGAAAGAAGAACAATGTTCGAATTTTCAAACGGTTTCGCATTTAATTTTCAACACAGTTTTGGCAGTGAAAAATAATTCGGTTTAATGCTTCGAATGGCCATCTTGAAGTGCAGATGGTGTGTTCGTGTGACGTGTTTGGTTGTTTCTGGTGTGAATTGCTTTCAAGAGACCCAAAAAACAGCTTCAAAATCACACGCTATCTCCACTTCACGAAATTCCCTCGTCTCGGCCACCCAATTTCGCCAAATTGTGCATCAAGTGAATGGACTGTTCGGGCCGGCGATCGTTGCGGTCGCCAGACGCCACATTAAGACGCTCGCAACTAGCGCCGAATTCGAACGTTCTTATCGTTCGCATCGGATCGCGCTGCTTCCTTCATCGTCGCAATAAAGGACACGTGTCCCCACTTGGTCGCTCCACTTGGAGTCCGAGAGGTCGTCTAATTGAGGTCATCGTCGGGTTTGTCAGTAATTAAAAACTTTGACCGGCACAAATTTCACCCAACAGACACTAACCAACTAAAAAAAAACAACACCAATCACACAGACACACAACTCCACTTCAACACAGCACGCTCCAATCGTTCAGTTCAGTGACGCTCAAGGGTTTTTGGGTTGAATTTTCGCAATCGCATTTCGCATTCGCTCGGCGCTAGAACAGTTGTTTAGTTGTATGCATCGTGATTTACCGTTGTCTTGTCGGTCCTTTGGCCAATGATGATTAGTTTAATGTGTTTTTCCGCTTTTGTGTGATTGCGTCAATTAGTTTTTTTTAGCAGTTCTGGACAATTATGTCTTAAATTTTGTTTCGAGTTGTATTCTATCTTATTCTTATCTATGATACTAAGAGTTTTATAATCATATCATAGTAATCGATTTTTTTCGGAATCTAAAGGAGTAATTTATGAAATTGTATTCCTTTGTTTCATTTTTTATATATTTATTTTTATTCCTTATAAGTTTAATATTTTCAAGCTTTTTTAAAACACTGGTATATTTTTAAATTTTGGTGTTATATTTTACGAACAGATTTTTTAATAAAATAAAAAATTCCATAAACAATAAAAGTAAATTTTGTGTTTACGTGTTACGTTTTAATTTATGATAATTGTTTATCATAAATTGAAATAATAAAAAAAAACATATAAAATTTGCATGAATATTCTTTCAATTAAATATATTTTTATTCTTAATTATTATCGGATTATTTATTGAAACTATGTAACCCCTTGCACTAAATCGGTACTTTTGTTTAACCATGGTTCCAGCAGTTCTATTAATGAGAATCGAGTGCATCGGGTGTATCTCGTGAAGTGAATCAGACCGCGGTCGAACGATTTCCGAAAACGAATGAAAACGGAACCGTGATACAGTGCGCGGCGTGCAGTGAAAATCGTTGCAACCTTCGTTGCAGTTGCAGTGACATTACGCGTAGCGGAGAACACTTCTTTTTTTCGTCTCTTCTTCTTCTGTTTTTGTGCGACCAAATCCGGCAGCCATGTGGAAGCTGGTGACGCTGTTGGCGGTGCTGTTCGCGTTCGAGGCCAGTTTTGCAAAAGGTATGTTTCGCTCGTTTGTTTAAAATTTTAATTAATTTGTATTCAGCGGCCGCTCGTTTTTGCAAATTTTGTGAATTAAAACCAACGAGAC
>KZ070420.1:13965-26875 GCA_002091845.1 Anopheles cracens
TGTGTGGAGCATGCATGGTGCCGTGCCGTGTTTGCTCACATCTACATTTTTGCCCTCCAAAACACTAACGCCAGGCTCGGTGCCGAACGGAATTCGGGTGTGCCGGCACTGCTAGTGGCCTCGTTTCTGGGCTGGGAGAACCGCAAGTGAGCTCGTTCCTTACACATCATTACGCCTGCAACTGTAATGGCGTGCTAGGGCTATCGGTTGTGAGGTGTAACGACAGCCCTGGAGCTGAAATCGGCGGTCGTTTGGTGTGGAGTTATCGTTTCTTTCGGGCATGCTTTCACGTCGATAGATGTGTTACAAATCGATTGTTGAATGTTAACCAACGGAGAGAGTGTGACGGTAAGGGTTTGCTGGAATATTGACAAGGCTGTAAAGTTGTTCCAATAATTTTAACTAAAATAAATAATACCAGAGATCGATTTGATAGTTTGATAAAGATTCAATTTTGTTCACTTAACATTACGGAACTTCACCGAGAAGTTTGAAGTTTTATTGTATGAAAAGTTTCGAGCGGAATCTTTCGTTAAACACGCAAGTTAAATGTGTTTAAAGCATACGCAGCGCATCACTGTAGTGCGGATTGCATACTTTTAGGCAAAATTTTGCTTACTGCCCGAAAGTATGATATATTTCATAATTTTGTTTCAAAAGGTTTTGTTAGCAGTTGCACGGGCCGCCTTTCAAATGGCCGCCGCGTATGGCTGTATATGCCAAAGGCCGTGGAGCGTGGCGAGTGCATCATCACAAATGCACGAATTCAAGAATATGCACTTGAACGAACGAACGACCGAGCGCGCCGTGTTTGCCAAACAATTGAGCGTCGAAACCCCGGAAGCGTAGAAAAACTCACACCGGGACCGCCCTGGCCTACGGGAGGTTGGCATTGGCAGGCGACCCGTATGACGATGGGGTTGAACCCATTTTGCCCCCCCCCCACCCCCACTCCCGAGCTGACCTCCTCCTCTGCTCCCTGGTCCGGCCGAGTGGCCGGAAGTTAGCCACATAATGCGAACTCCGTGCATGTGCAAGGCGCGGCGTGGGCATTGTGCCAAATCGAAAAACCATTCGCTGGCCCGCGTGCGGGAACTTCGATTCGGGTGAGACCAAATAATGGCTCCGGGAAAAATGGCCCCTGAAGGAGCACCTCGTTTTCCGGTTTCCGGTGGAAATATTGGAAAGTACTTCGGTGGCGTCTTCGCATTTTTTTCTTTCTTCAATTCGTCATCCACTCGCGAGACTGCCGAACGGTTCGAACGGTAGAAGACCTGGGTGGTAGAAGACGCTAGAGCGAATCGCATTCGCAAAACCAGCGCAGGCGGCGGTCGAAGTGCGTTCCCTCAGCTTCGTTCGTTCGAGCTCGTTTCCTTCGACGGCAAAGAAAATCGCTTTCAGTTTCTTTCTGCGGGACGCCCTAATCCCGGGAGTTTTTGCGCGCCTTCGCGCGCTGCTTCGGTGCAGAAACTCGGCGGTAGCTGAAAGACGGCGGAGCATTAAAGCGAAACCGAACCGACATTCCGGTGGCATCCGAGTTTGGCTGTCTTCTCGTTTGTTCCGTGTGCGCCAAGCAACAACCCACCGGCTGCACGGGGTAATATCATTGATCATACTTACATTTCTTCTAGGGGCGTGGGATATTCGCGTCGGGTTCGGATAGTTTTTGCATCCGCAGTGGCTTTTTGCTCGTCTGACGGCTCGATGCTCCAAATGATGGACTTTGCTCGCCCCCCCACAACTGATGCTGTCAGCGTTCTCCCGAAGGGAGACGAGGGCACCAAAGGGCGCAAGAAATTATAACTCCCATTATGTGCCGCCTATCGACGTCCCATCGGGGTGAGCCTTTTTCGGGTGAGCTTCCCGGTCAAACTACTTTTCTCCATTATCTAATTAAGCGGGATTTTATTGGATTAGGAATATATCGCTTTTACGTTCGCCTTCCCGTGCGCTTGCTCCGATCACCTCGGGGACGCTCGGCTCATCGCTCAGCTGGTGCTCCGGGTGACCCAAGCGTCGGACAGCCGCAGAAGACTATTTCGGGATCAATTTTGTGTGGCATTTTTTTCGCCGTCGTTCCCATAGTCTACCGAGTCAGCAGTTTTGTGGACCGGTTTGCCGAGAGAGGATAAAGTTTGGCCGTTGGTGGTGTCTCGCAATCTTGTCTTGCGTTGGAAGTTTTCTTGACGATCGGAGCGGGCGAATCCGTGTCACCTCGACCGTTGCTGGTATTGGTTAATGAGCGAGAAAACTGTTCCACCATTATCAAACCACCGGGATCAGCTGACGCAGGAAAAGTAGGTTCATCGATGCCGGCTTCGAGGCCAGCTTGAAGGAGGTCTGTTTCATTCGAAAGCCGTGCCGAACTTGATTTTCTCGCAATAATTGATTTGCTGTTGGCGACCCTGGGTGGTGGGTGGTGTGCGAAAAGGCGGCGCGCTGGCGCGCAGTTGAAAACGATACTGCATTATACATTTGTTTTGCAATGTGATTCGAGCAAATGGGCCGTCGATCGGTCGCCCCGGCATGTGTGTGTGTACGGGGTGGCAGGCGCGAAAAGAGTTTTCGCTTAATGGAAAAATCATCGATTTGGAGCGGGATGAATTATGCAAATGAAAAACTGTTTGCACTTCCGAGTGGTTTAGCGATTAAGTTTCGCCTTCGCACGGAACGGCAGAAGGTTCCGGGTTTGGCAGAGGACAGTGTTGGGGTTTTTATTTCGCACATCGTGCGGAGTTTTCTTTCTCGTTGATAGAGATTTAATTTCATCAACTGCCATTTGGCAATGCAAATGCGTCAGAATTATTGAGCACGTTGGATGACGGGATTAGCTTGAAGTAGTTAATGTGTTTGAATGAGCAATATACTTTACGGATTAGTGTTTAGCCATCTTTTGCGTATGATATATCGAACAAGGAATCTTTGAAACGTGCTGGATGACGATATAGGTTGTATTTATTGATGTGATTGTCTCAAAAAGCTTTCAGATTGGCTGCTTTTGCGTTCCAGCTTATTTTGCGCCTAGAGGTATGCAATGCAATGTTACTTGCAGGCATAAATAATTATGATATTCCTGGAGATCTTAATTACACAATGAGGGAGCTTTATATAAATGATCTCTTCTGAATGCGTATTTTTATACGTCTCTTAAAGAACGTTTGAAAAGAAAAGGTTAAAACCCAACCACAACAAGGCAATAATAAACTCATGACATATTTTATGGGCCCAGTGAACGCCTTTCCAGTCACTCTAAATGATAAACGCGCGTAAACCGTAGCCAACGCTAAGCCGAAAGGCATCTTTTTTTGTTGTCTGGAGTAATCTATCGAATGTTTTATCTCTCAAAAAGCAAAGCCATTTAGAGCGCTTCCTTTCCGCACGGGCCGCCTTTCAAATGGCCGCCGCGTATGGCTGTATATGCCAAAGGCCGTGGAGCGTGGCGAGTGCATCATCACAAATGCACGAATTCAAGAATATGCACTTGAACGAACGAACGACCGAGCGCGCCGTGTTTGCCAAACAATTGAGCGTCGAAACCCCGGAAGCGTAGAAAAACTCACACCGGGACCGCCCTGGCCTACGGGAGGTTGGCATTGGCAGGCGACCCGTATGACGATGGGGTTGAACCCATTTTGCCTCCCCCCACCCCCACTCCCGAGCTGATCTCCTCCTCTGCTCCCTGGTCCGGCCGAGTGGCCGGAAGTTAGCCACATAATGCGAACTCCATGCATGTGCAAGGCGCGGCGTGGGCATTGTGCCAAATCGAAAAACCATTCGCTGGCCCGCGTGCGGGAACTTCGGTTCGGGTGAGACCAAATAATGGCTCCGGGAAAAATGGCCCCTGAAGGAGCACCTCGTTTTCCGGTTTCCGGTGGAAATATTGGAAAGTACTTCGGTGGCGTCTTCGCATTTTTTTCTTTCTTCAATTCGTCATCCACTCGCGAGACTGCCGAACGGTTCGAACGGTAGAAGACCTGGGTGGTAGAAGACGCTAGAGCGAATCGCATTCGCAAAACCAGCGCAGGCGGCGGTCGAAGTGCGTTCCCTCAGCTTCGTTCGTTCGAGCTCGTTTCCTTCGACGGCAAAGAAAATCGCTTTCAGTTTCTTTCTGCGGGACGCCCTAATCCCGGGAGTTTTTGCGCGCCTTCGCGCGCTGCTTCGGTGCAGAAACTCGGCGGTAGCTGAAAGACGGCGGAGCATTAAAGCGAAACCGAACCGACATTCCGGTGGCATCCGAGTTTGGCTGTCTTCTCGTTTGTTCCGTGTGCGCCAAGCAACAACCCACCGGCTGCACGGGGTAATATCATTGATCATACTTACATTTCTTCTAGGGGCGTGGGATATTCGCGTCGGGTTCGGATAGTTTTTGCATCCGCAGTGGCTTTTTGCTCGTCTGACGGCTCGATGCTCCAAATGATGGACTATCTGGAAAACACCTTTTGTTGAGCTACTTTAAATTATTGAAATCTCAGAGCTAATGGATAGTGTTTCTTAATGCTATTGATACAAGCAATTGTCTGTATTTCAAACAGGCCAGCGCTCAAACAAACAACCACTGTGAGCTTCAATGCTAATCTTCCGAGAAATCAACATTACTTGATATCCATTTGAAAGGCTTACGAAGCCAATAATGTGTTGTCTATTGGTTCGGCTGTGCTCACTGTAAACCAAGCTTCCCTCAAATGACACGAGGCGAGAACACCCCCCCACAACTGATGCTGTCAGCGTTCTCCCGAAGGGAGACGAGGGCACCAAAGGGCGCAAGAAATTATAACTCCCATTATGTGCCGCCTATCGACGTCCCATCGGGGTGAGCCTTTTTCGGGTGAGCTTCCCGGTCAAACTACTTTTCTCCATTATCTAATTAAGCGGGATTTTATTGGATTAGGAATATATCGCTTTTACGTTCGCCTTCCCGTGCGCTTGCTCCGATCACCTCGGGGACGCTCGGCTCATCGCTCAGCTGGTGCTCCGGGTGACCCAAGCGTCGGACAGCCGCAGAAGACTATTTCGGGATCAATTTTGTGTGGCACTTTTTTCGCCGTCGTTCCCATAGTCTACCGAGTCAGCAGTTTTGTGGACCGGTTTGCCGAGAGAGGATAAAGTTTGGCCGTTGGTGGTGTCTCGCAATCTTGTCTTGCGTTGGAAGTTTTCTTGACGATCGGAGCGGGCGAATCCGTGTCACCTCGACCGTTGCTGGTATTGGTTAATGAGCGAGAAAACTGTTCCACCATTATCAAACCACCGGGATCAGCTGACGCAGGAAAAGTAGGTTCATCGATGCCGGCTTCGAGGCCAGCTTGAAGGAGGTCTGTTTCATTCGAAAGCCGTGCCGAACTTGATTTTCTCGCAATAATTGATTTGACACTGGGCGGGACACTGATGTCGAGTATGGGGAAACGAAAGTATTTGTTTATTAATTTGAGGATGGTTCTTATAAGAAGTTGGTTCTTAATGTAGTGAAGTATGATAAGTTTAATTAGATTTACATTTTTGTCTATTTTTAATGGTTTACTGGAAACTTCTACATAATATTTGAGATCTTAAGCGCCTTAAGTTATGCAATTTCTTCAAATATATTAAGCTCTATAAAGCAGACTCGAAATAGTTCTTTTGTTATTGTTATGAACTCGACCATTCCTGTTTTTATCGAGGAGACCCTATCCATAGAGACTCAAGCAAATATCTGTCAAACATCTCCATTTCTTCAACAATTACTCCCATATCGGAGTATTGAACATTTTCCTGCTAGATAGCTTAGATCTCTATAGAGAGTAAAATCTGGAAAACACCTTTTGTTGAGCTACTTTAAATTATTGAAATCTCAGAGCTAATGGATAGTGTTTCTTAATGCTATTGATACAAGCAATTGTCTGTATTTCAAACAGGCCAGCGCTCAAACAAACAACCACTGTGAGCTTCAATGCTAATCTTCCGAGAAATCAACATTACTTGATATCCATTTGAAAGGCTTACGAAGCCAATAATGTGTTGTCTATTGGTTCGGCTGTGCTCACTGTAAACCAAGCTTCCCTCAAATGACACGAGGCGAGAACAAACCCAGGACAGCCCTCGCCCGCTTCGAGGCTCAATTCGCTGAGAAGCAATTTATTGAAATGGCACGCCGTTATTACGCTCATCAACTCGTCCCGTTGTCTTTCCAACGTAGAAAACCAAAACCGTCGCGGATAGTTTTTGCATCCGCAGTGGCTTTTTGCTCGTCTGACGGCTCGATGCTCCAAATGATGGACTTTGCTCGCCCCCCCACAACTGATGCTGTCAGCGTTCTCCCGAAGGGAGACGAGGGCACCAAAGGGCGCAAGAAATTATAACTCCCATTAGGTCATTTTCTGGGCTTTTCTTGCATGTCGTCCCGCATGTCGGGCCGTCTTGGCCGTGTCGTTTGTATTGGCTTTATTTCGCTGCGCCTCTCAACCCCCGCCCCCCCTCCTCTCCCCAACCACCCAGCACCGGAAGCTGTCCAACGTCCCGTCCCCGTGCAAGGATAGGCCAACTCGTTTTCGAACTCGTTTTGCAGTATTATGACATTTTTCTCACTCGCTTCCGTTTTTGCCCTGCGATCCCCGGGGGGTGGGGGGAGGGGTGAAAAGCTTCTACAACAATCGGTACAGAAAGTACGCCGCTACGAATGTGACGTGAGTGGGCGAAAAACGGGGAGAAATAAATAAAAGGCTCCGGAAACTGAATCAACCACGCTCGGACACTGCCACGAGCGGCCGGAAATCCTTGCTGGCTGGGGAAGAAGTGCTCTCGTTTGGCTCGTATGGTCGATTTTGTTGTTGTGGACGCTAGAATCCTTTTTTTTTCAATTTTATTGAGGCAACAGAACAAGGCACCGGGTCTTGGCAACAGTGGGACCCGGGCGAGTTGAAATTGAATAAACAAAACAAAGCGAAATCTATATTGATTCCCTCGGCCTCGGTCGCAGCACTCACTCACGGCCTCTCTCCGCTCGAAGCCTGTATCAATGTATCGTTTTTCCTCATTTATTGGAAATGAAGCGAAATTGGGAAAAGATTTTTTCGTTCTTTAGAAACGTTGGTGCTTTTTTTTCGTTCGTTCGTCACCCCAAAAAGGCCACTGCGTTTCAATGCTAATGAAGGTGATAAAGGAAGCTTCGTTTTTTTGTCTGCTCCTCGGGCTCTTCTTTGTATGTATTCAACAAGCCTTTTCAACAAGAAAGCGCGCGAAAGGCCACGCAAAAAACGAACCGAAACGAATCCGAAAGCAGCGCGTCAGCGATGGGTTTCTTTTCGTCGGTCGTCTCAAATTTCACCTCATTTACTCATAATTGCACACCCAAGGAGCGGTCCTCGAGGAGGAGTGTGGGTGGAAAATTGTGCCAGCTCATTACGCGCGCGCTTAGCGAAAATGAATCATTACGGTGGCGGTCTATCATCGTGCGCGTTCGTTTGTCGTCGAAGCGTTCCTCCTGGCGATCAATAACCCGGCGATGGAAACGCTCTGTGCCAGTGGCAGACAACAGCACGCTGGCAAGTTTTACGATAAACGCTTGCAGATTAATGAAATTAGCTTCCCGGGCCCCCTCCCTCAACCGCTGAGTGCATGAGCTTTTGCCTTCGGTCGTTTGCCTTTGGTGGGCGAGTTTTTTTCTCTCTCACCCTGTTTCACGTGGAGGAGAAAGCACTCACCCTCCAAAACGGCTGACTTGTCTGTGTGTGTATTTATGTGTGTTTTTTTAGCTCAGGTCGCTTCGAACGTCAGATCGTCCTTGTTTTTCGCACGAGCGTGCAATGAACGCGAAGGAGGGGAAAAAAAACTTCCCAACAGCACTGGGCCAGCGACTGGAAATAGATCGATCGTGCCGTAACCGCTGAGGCTTCCCAGCCGTACGTTTCATCGTTCATTCACGCAATGATTGGAAGCTAATTTGAAAAGTTTGGCTTGCGGACGCACATCGCAAGCGCGCGTGTGCGTGCGTTCCGCTGGTGGGCCTCTTATTTGAGAAGTTAAGGTTAATTACTGGCCTGCTGGCTGGTTTCGGGAGGTTTCTCTTCTTGCTCGTGCACCACAAGGGAGCTGCTTAGTTTTCTTCGGAGTTGCCTTGCTCTCACTCTCTTGTCAATCAATCATCTTTCCCCCCGGTGCAGTGGAATATGTAGCGAAAGTTTGGATTATTTTGTCGGTAAGCTATGTCAGGTTTAGCGAAATAATAATTAAGATATCCTTCGGCTGGATTAGGTCTATTAGGTCCCTTCCATGAGCGGCATCATAAGAATACTGCACCTAGAATAAAGGTCAAATGGCTGAAACTTATTCTGGTTTGATGAAATTATCTAGATAGTGTGTTATTATTGTAATATCATGTTGAAAAATGTCATGTATTATATCGCAAATGAAAACATTATTGCAGTTTACACCAAATTGCATACTTTCAGGCGGAAATTGACTCCAGAAATCGCTGATTTTATGTCTTCCGAAAAAAATATGGGTTCTCTTCTATCTGTAATAAAAATATGAACAGGTAAAATTTGACACGATGTCCTTTAACTTCAGGTCTTCTGATTTCATGCCAACGTTCCTTTAAAAAATGTCACGTGCCAGTGAAAAAAATAAAAGAAATAATGTGCTCCTTTGAAATCACAACGCACGCAGTGCAATTAATAACTCACCCGATAATCGCTTTCGTTCTTTATCGCAGCTGCACGAAAACCACGGCACTGTAATTTACAACCCTAGCCCGAAACACTCCAAATCCTGCCACTGCTTAGTTTCCGCCGAGAGCATAAGCTCTCCCACCGAGACCGACTGAACCGGCAGCCCCCGTTTTAGCATCTCATTAAGCACCGAAGCCACCGTTCCGGAGGAAATCTAGCATTCGCTTGCGCTTCTTTTTAATGACACACATACACACACACATGCGATTCTAGATGTCGAATGCAATTAGCAGATAAGTTTGCGAGCGATCCTCAACCGACGGAGCAATAAAGCTTGCAGTCGCTGCCTGGCGCTGTAACTAACAAAACGCATGCAGCGCAAACGAAAAGCGGAAGGCCAACGTGCAAAGTCATCCAATAAAAGCGAAATCCTAAACCCTTCAAGATACCGTTGATTAATCCTACGGGCTTACGTAGGATAGCTTTGGCCCCGGTGGTTCCGCCCATCCGTTCTCCCGGTACTCCACTAATCAAATCCGTGCAAACTGTGCCAAACCGTACGGGGGTCGGCAAAAAAGGCACGATAATACAACGCAGCAATTAGTTGCAATAAAAAACCGGTTCCCGGGCTCTGTTACCTTCGCTTCCCACGTGCCTGTGTGCACGGCTCCAGTTGCATGCCGGTGTAGCAATCGTGTAGTATCCATTGTCATGCAGGCACCGGGCGGGAATGCGAGCGCAACTATCGTGAGCTCATCGCGAGAGAGTGGGTAAAGGTATTCGAGGTATCTTGAACAATGCAAACGAAATAAGATTATCCGAAAAGGTAATAAAGTGAAGTTAATCGAATATGCTGAAGAAAAAACTATTTCGTTAAATTGCGCCTGAAAGTATGCAATCTAACGCATTATGAACAACGAATAATATTCATTGCATAATTTCAGGCGCAAGGTTCCTACGAAAAATACAATGAAAAAGTGAAATTATAATGTAAATGTTATTCCCAAACCAATTCCATATCATGTACGAGCTTGCTAAAATTGGTTATCGAGACGTTCACATGTTTACATCGCAATCATCCATCACAGAACACTGCCCATATAGTTTGTCACCGATCGCTCCTATGCAATTTACGCCCTCCACCTGCCCACCTTCCCACCCCACCCAAGCTGGAAAGCAAAATTGCAGCATTCGAGCTTGACACCGTGCAGCGGCAGCAACAAATTACACACCAAGCAAAGCAGAACAGCAGAACGGCTGCTCAAAAATGCATCAGTCTATCATTTGCCAGCCCACGCTAGCCGTTCCCAGGAGCCAGTTTCAAGTTACAGAATGACAGCTCAACTAATCCCACCTCAGCTTCGGCGACACAGGCGAACAACCGAGCGAACGAGAAAAAGGCACAAACACAATAACTTCCAAGAGAGAGAGATAAGAGTGGTTGAATTATTAATCCAACTACTAAATAGTCGACGCGACGCGACATCGCGTGGAACGATCATATTGTGGCGCTGGCCCCACTATTCCTTACAAACGTCACACGGCACAGGGTCTCGCTCGGGTTGTCCATTTTATTTTCCCGTTGTTTGCTTCGTCCCGAAAAGCTCGTCCCTCCTCGCCACCAACCAGCCGTCCCTGGCGCAGCCGTTTTAGAGCGATTATTTATTCACCGGACAATTAACGGACAGGAACGATCAACAATTTAATTAACGGGTTGCTGTCACCTTTCGCCCGTTTTTCTCAGCCACCAAATCCGGGGAGCTTTCCCACCCCCCGGAGCGGTTTTGTGGCTCGAAAAAAAACGGTGAGAAAGCTGAAGAAACTCGCTCGGAAAAGGGAAGGAATTTTAATTTTCCTAATGACGCAGTGCTTGGAACCGTGGGTCCGCAGAAACGCACCACGTATGCAGCCGGGGGCCGGGGCTGGACGCCGCGGTCTTATCTACGAGCGGTTGCTGTTGTTTAACAGGATAACGGAAGGCAACGACCACACGGTCCGAGGTTCGCGTGTCAGCCGGCACTCATTCTTTTCGTTACTTCCTTCTGCTGCGAGCTGCCACCGCTGTAAGTGGAGCTGTTATTTTCTCCCGAGCGTGTTTCTTGCTCCTCCTTGCCGCGCTGCCTGCTTAAATTCACACAGCACACACACAGCGTGACAGTTGGCGGTTGGAAGTCGGAACCGTTGTCAGAACATATCCGGAGCAGCTTGCCGTTTTCCGTTTGCGCTCCGGCGGCTGCCCAATAATGCCGGGTTGCAAGCAGTTGCAGCTGCACTTGCACGAACGTCAAGGCAGCGGGAAGCGACGCAACAAAAAAAATAAACCCCAACCCATAATCCACGACGAAGGAAGGCCACGCTAGTTTGCGCTGTGTGTGTGTGTGTGTGCATTGCGGTAGCATTACATCGCGAGCAGCCCGGAACGATCGTAGTGAGATCGTTTTAAGATATACATTACAATCACTTTCCTGCACGCGGCCTGTGGACTGGATGCTGTGCGACTGTTTCGTGCAGCTTCTGCAAAACGGTGCTGCAGCCGACTCGCGTACGGCTTTCGCTGGCATTATTTTATTTATTTATCCACCGCGCTCGCGCTTCGCCAAATTGCCACGGGTTGCCTTCGCTCGCGGCCAGCGTGACGGTTGGTTTTTAATTTCCCAACCGCACCACTTCGGATCCGCCCGGATCCGTCCGGACGAGTGGAGGTGAAAATGGGTTTCTGGACGGCCGCGAAACCGTGGCACGACAGGTTCCGAGCGGGCCGAGTGCATCCCGTGGTGCAATTTATTTTATGGACGTTCAGGTGGTGGCGCTGAGTTTGAGCCGGTTGACAGCTGAGTTGTTGGAAGCAGGTAGAAATTACCTGCAAAACTGCAGGTGGGTGGGTTTTGTTTGGTGTGAGAAAATGCAGGAAGCGCCATAAGCGAAATCAATCAGTTGAAAAGGAATTGCGAGGCGTTCAGGTTCATGAGACGTTGAGACAGGAATGCTTCTGTAATATGGTATTTCTCTTAGACGTCATAGTTTGGAACATATTTTTGAAACAAGAAAGACTGACGTCAACATTGAAAAGAGGATGAAATGTGTATAAAAATAGGTATAAACTTGAAATACTGAAATAAAAATGCTTCAAGCACGTTTACGCCTAACTGTAGGCAATACGCATAGCACTTCGATTGCCTAGGAAAAAGCTGCCCTTTTTTAGTAGAAATCTATTTAAAATTGGCAATCTTGAAAACCCCTTACAAGGATAGATGTACAAGAAAGCGTCTACATAAAAAAAAACTTAATCGTTGATTTAAAAAATTGTTTCTTTTCTTCCATTTAGAAAGCTTTTCTCGAACAGCTTCCGTATGCGATCGCTTTCTACGGTATGCTAACTGTTCCGCAAGTCCATTTCAGGGCTGGGCCCACAAAAGAAACAGGCTGGCAGCTTATAATTTATGACCGCAACCCCCGTGGAACGATTTCATCTTAACGCAGAAATGGTTAAACAATTTCCGAAAACCAAGGCCAGGCTTGGCTTCCACCGCTGCGGCCAAAGTCCGTTTCGGGGTGCTTCAACAGCAGGCGCCCGGTTGGCAAGAACGGCTCTGCGTTACTTTTATTCCGCGCTCGCCCATTGGCGGCAGGGCTGCGGATGAAGGAAAACGGGGTCAAACAACATCGCAACATGGGTGCTCTTGTGCAATAATAATGCCCCGCGGTGTGAACGCAGCCGGCTCGGCGGGACGAACCGGTGGGCTGGTTAATAGAGTTATTGCATCGGAAGGTGATTTATGCGTTCGCGCTGCGTCAGGCTGTCGAAGATGACCGTAATGGAGCGGTTGGGTTTTTTGGCGCGTGTCGAAAAGGGAGCCTAGCTGGAATTAAGCAGTGCGAAGGAATGCTCTAGCTGAACCATCATCGCCATCATCAACATGAACTTCCCACGCAATAGGATCATCGGAAGAAAGTTAGCAGCAAAGACATTGGTCATTTCGAACGAGTTACTGTTGCTGCATGCATCCTCCAGTCGGGACGAACGTTGCGGGCCATTTCCGCCAGTGTTTTATGTGCCTTAAACGTTCGTTTGCCGAGAGGGGCCCATTTTTACTGCCGCTGCCCATTTGCGAATGAGCTCTGGCGTCGTTTTTCGGGTGCTGGTGGATGATTCCTGTTTTCCCTGCCATCCGTCCCGATAAAGTCTAATGTGATCGTTTTGCAATCGCTCGGGCCAGAGTGCGTGGGGCGAACCACAAAACGGAGAGGAGAGAGAGAGAGAGAGAGAGAGA
>KZ070422.1:0-10490 GCA_002091845.1 Anopheles cracens
AGGAACGATGTTGCTGAGTGATCGGCCACATCTTTACACACCTTGGGCGCGTTTGCATGTTTGTGCGCGGTATCCCTTTCGCAACACGCCCTCCCGTCCTAACCACGTGATAATTGGATTTTTTGGGTAAAAACGTGAGCTTCTAAACACCATCGACGGGGCTTGTTACGTTCGCTTCACTTCTTTTCGTGGTAGTTATTTTGACACTGCTTCCAACTATCCCCGGTGACGAAGCGATTCTGCCACCACGGAACATGCTGGAAACCGGAAACATATGGAGCTTGGAATGTACTTGTGGATTGGTTGCTGTTACGAAATGGGAACACACGCCAGCGGCTTCATTGAATGCGTCTTTCAGAGCCGATTCGTGTCCTTCCGTGTCCGTCCGTGTGCCCGATTCCGGCGTGACCGAAGTTGAAATTGAACGAAAAGTTATAATTTACTAAGTAAATTGTATCCTACTCGTCCGATGTATCTGCGTGCAGCACGTCTTCACTCATTTCCCATGGCTTAATTCGGCACTCGGAACGGGGGGTGGTTCGGGGGCTGTGTGTTTTGGCTGCAGCATTTGAGCATCCGTTCGAAAGCTGTGCGCCGTTTACGAAAGGAAGTGTTTCAATTTGCAAATTGAGGAAACCGCCTCCGTGTACCGCGTGCTTGGCGGGAGGCTGGGCTGTGTGCTCAGAAGAAGACCGGCATGTTCGGGATGCTCTTGCCTGACGTTTATTGCTCATATATAGTGAGGGGCGTACACGGAGCGGCTTAAGCCCTGTGCCAGACAGCGACCATGAGACGACCACGGCGACCTGGGATGTCTTGGCGAGGAGTGAGTGAAAAGTTTTTCCAAGCCAAAAGTTGCTCCTCGAGCAAGAGTGTAAACCGTCAGCTTGTTCTACACGTTTCCCGTCCGTGTTTGCCTTCGCGTGTTGCGGGGGGCTGGTGCGGTGTATGCGGAAGCGGATCCTTCGGGGCTGCCTTTGCCACCCGTGAGCAAACCACAGCTGCCGGAAGTGTGCATGGATACATATATCAATCGTTCCTTCCCACGTGCACGTCTCTCATTTGCATCGCATACGCACGCACCTCCGACGCATAAGACCGGAAGCACTCGGCAACAACATAAACTTTTGCCTCGATGCTTTCGAAAATCGTCGACGTCGGGCCGTGTTGTTGCACTTCCTTGCGAGTTTGCTCGAGAGTCGTTCAGCTCCTCAGAAAGTTGCTTCGAAAGTGTTGTTGTGCCCGGGAGGAGATGGAACTGCAAATACAACAGCAAACTACAATGTGCTCCAACTCCGAAGCGTTCTCGTAACTGCAGTTTAACGTTCGCCGGGGGAAAGGAACGATGTTGCTGAGTGATCGGCCACATCTTTACACACCTTGGGCGCGTTTGCATGTTTGTGCGCGGTATCCCTTTCGCTGGAACTGCAAATACAACAGCAAACTACAATGTGCTCCAACTCCGAAGCGTTCTCGTAACTGCAGTTTAACGTTCGCCGGGGGAAAGGAACGATGTTGCTGAGTGATCGGCCACATCTTTACACACCTTGGGCGCGTTTGCATGTTTGTGCGCGGTATCCCTTTCGCAACACGCCCTCCCGTCCTAACCACGTGATAATTGGATTTTTTGGGTAAAAACGTGAGCTTCTAAACACCATCGACGGGGCTTGTTACGTTCGCTTCACTTCTTTTCGTGGTAGTTATTTTGACACTGCTTCCAACTATCCCCGGTGACGAAGCGATTCTGCCACCACGGAACATGCTGGAAACCGGAAACATATGGAGCTTGGAATGTACTTGTGGATTGGTTTGTAAATGTATGTGTGTGTGTCTCTCGTTCCAAACAGATATTTGCATGCTTCTTCGCCGCAGCAGAACTACACTATCATCACTGCCCACACTGAAGCTGGTGTGAATACCTAGTAAGAAGTTTTTGACACACGCCGATCAGTTTCGGTTGCATTACCCAGCGTTTACTGCTAGCTTAACTATATATTTTCAAGCGTGTAGTGCATATCAAACACAGACTGGAACGGGGCAGCATTTAACGAGGACTAACGTGCTCCAATCGATAGAATGCATACGGTTCGGGAGAGGATGTCAAGTGGGCATCCCATGTATTTTGACAGCTCATCGGGGGAGTTTCTTTTTGGACTAAACTGTCAGATTTGTTTACGTTTTGCTCTGATGTGATGGTTGTTTTGATTTGCTCTACCATATCGCAACGGCTGGTGAATGAGGAAGTAGAAAGTAGTTCGTAACAGTGCTTAAATAAAAATCAAGGGTTAAACAAAGGTATACAAACAAGCACGCTTTTGGATGGCAGTGCGGGGCGTTTCATAGGACCGGGGGATATTTCCTGCTCTCGCGTTTGGTGGATGCTTTTTTTGTCATTCTGCGTCGAAAAAAGAGCGCTTCATTTGTTTGCATACTTAAGAAATGACTTTTGAGGATGGGAACCGTACGGCTGGTGTGCAACACAAAAAAAACTGTACACAGCAGGAGAATTTAATAAAGAACACGCGTCCGGGAAGTTTGGAAAGTGCTTCTGGCGCCACATTAATTGACTTCTGGCTTACAAACTCTGTCGTTGTCATTCCAGAACTCGACGACCCACGAGGCGGGTGTGTTTAGTTGTGTGTGTGTGTGTTTTTTTTGCGTGGTATTAGCATCCATGACACATTTTCTTGTGTCGTTTCGTTAGTCAACCACGTAGGGGAAGGATTGCGCTCATAATCTCCAACGCCTACTACCAACATGCGCAACGAGTAAGAAGAGGTTTATTACTTGGGGTAATATACTTCACTTCGCGTTAATACCGTTTGAAGCTTGATGTTTTTAATTCGGTGTGATTAAATTAAATTACGTTCATTTTTAAGGTGGTTAAACGCACGCCGCTTCTGCGGATCTGTGCAATGAGGTGTATAAATGTCCGATGAGCAAATAGCACACTCTTCCAGAGCAAGCTCCCGATGGATTTGCTGGAACAGCGAAGCGGGCTGTGTGAGTAATATGCTCGCATATGAATTTTCGCACTATCGCTACGAAAATCGGGCGAAAGTTAGACGAGTGGAGGTGGAAAATCTAATTCTCTCATCATGCTGGTATATGGGCACGTTGAACAGCCGGGCAGTCTCCTCGTTGCTGGAGGTACTGTTGGACTGCTACCTCACCCTGTTCCACCGCGGGTAAAACGAGGCCAAGCTCCGCTTCGACCATTTTCCAATGGCTGATTGCGGACGAAGTGTCCGGCTGAATGCCCACCACCACTACCACCACCGTAGTAGTCGTGGAACAATGATTGTCCAATTATTCTCTGTCCAAATGGACCGTCTGGCACAGCGCGAGAGCAAAAGGGTTGGCGTGATCCGATTTTTGGCATATCCCGGAGACCAGGTCGCAGGATCTGGCGGTGTGTGTTTTTATTGATCGATGTAATTGATTTTGGGGCGAAATGATCACCACCCTGTGTTCTAGTGGCGTGGGCCGTGTGTCTGGGTTAGGTCGCCGAGAGTCGCGGGTGTTGGCACCCCGGCGTTTGCCACGGCTACCCTGGTCTGGGTGTGTGTGTCTGTGTGTTTTTTGTTTGGTTCGGAATGGAGCGCCGACCGAGCCTACGAATGAGTGTGGGTGGTTAGCCATGCATGTCCTGAATGTATCATAAACATGGAAATTTTATTATTAAATTACGTCCGGTTTCAATTCGGCGGCTTTCGCAATTTGCTCTCCGTATCTCGGGCACCGAGGGATTTTGGGACGATTACGGTGTGCCGGTACGGCGGACGAAGGATGCGGGCAGGTCAATGATCAAACGAAGGGCGCGTTCATACAATCCGGTGATTCCGGATTCGCCGACTCCAGCTCTACTACCCATCGACACTCCCACCGGGATCTCGCTGTTGTCGTGTTTCGAGCCTCTCCCCCATCGCACACACACACACGCACGCACACGCATACACGGACATGATCAGGATGCGATCGAATTCGAGCCAAATTGAGTACGGCCCATTTAACCGGTTCCCTGCTAGTGCTAATCAGCAAAAATACGTACGAATGGTGTCCCGCTGTCACCGTCACCGGCCGCCACGCGTATTCGGGTCCGGCGGCATTTTCGATAAAATAATGGTGGTCCGGGTGATTAGGTTAGAGCATAATATTGTACGGTCGCGTCCCAGTTGTCCGCAACCAACCCGGCCCTCCCCACCACGTGGAGGCGTGTAAGTGTGCTCAGACGTTGTTCCGCGTGTGGGTGAAAATAAAAGCTCTCACAATTAATTTAACAACATTGCACTCGAGGCACATTGTTTTCAGTGAAGGTTTGCGGTTTCCGCGCAATAATGTAGGGGTGCCGGTGACTGCGCCGCCGGTGTCTCGCGTCCTTCCACGCATTGCTCGGCCTGCTTGGATCATAATTCTTCCCGCTACCCTGGCAACGGCGTGAGAGGTGCCCGGGCAAGGAAAAGCCGGGTGTTACTCCATGGCGCACTTGGATGTGATGAAAAGGCTCATTGTGTGAGCTGTTACGATAATTGAAGTATTTGTTTACGGGCTCGTTGCGGTTCCGGGAAGCGTTGTTTTGTAATGGTTTTTCAAAAAAGAGAGAAAACCAATTCAAATAATAACATTCAAGCAGTTACTATTTATTGCGCGGCTACATGTTGCTTCCCCCCAATGTCGGGTATTGTTCTCTGGATACGCGTGCAGCTTCCGAAAGTATGAAGCTTATCGGCAGCGAGTGCCAACTTCAAAACCACAATTTGCCACAATTGAACTTGCATTCCATTTAATAATGAATTCATTTCAATTCAGTAGTATATTATCCTTAGTTATTGACGGTCTCTAGTCTATGAAGCTTTCTATAAATTGATTGATGATTCTAAAGTAACGATAATGCAATAAGATTCATGGCAAGCGTTAAACTTTCTACTTTTAACGCTTCTACTTCTACTTCTACTTAACGCGTTTCTACTTTTGTTAGTAGAAACAAATATTTTGTAGAGCTTCAGCAATCCTTTAATCCAATTAAATATCAACTCAGACAGGCTGAATAAACCTACAACATAACATATAACAATCATGCTCCGGTGAACGAGTACCAGACGTTTTTTCCGAATACAGCGACTGCGTCTCGACTAAGATTTGCTTTTCCTCGCATCACGCACATCACATCAGGGACTGTGCAGTTTCAGTGTCAGTACGACAAAGTAGTTCGAGCGAACGGGCGCATTCGACTGCTGCTGGTAATGTGAGACTCCGGGAACAGAAGATGATGGCTGGGGAACGCTGTGAAGGCTGAGGATGATCAAGAAAAGTTCCAAAAAAGCACTCACACACAAACCGCACGTTTGTGCTAATTTTTGCACTGCAGCATAACAATTTAGCGACAACGTCAGCCGGTTATCATCAGCCATCATCCCTGGAGGGGTTCGAAAAAAGCCAACATCGAGCATCGCTAAGAAAAAGAACGGTAAACACAGTGGATATCAAATTTTGAAGGCAAAATGTCATGTTTGATTTTCATTACTTTTTTTCTTATATTAGTGATGCTTTTTAAAGATACTTGTGAAAGTTGAAAACTATTCTGCAAGGTTAATAATTTCTATTGCCCTAACACACTGTGGTGGGGAACAAAATTAGTACACGCTTACGTAGAGCATCACGCCTCGTACGAGCATAATGTTGCATTCTCGCTTGCTGCTGCAGTTTCAGGGTGGATGCAGAAACCATCAACGCAAACCGCTCGACCTCCCCGACCCTTGTTGGCTGTTTAAAAATACCCAAAGCCATGCTTTTCGTCATTTTGTCGAAGAAAATGAGGGTAACTTTCGGCGCGGTGCCGAGACCCGCACGCTTGCGCCCAACAATGGCACATTGTAAGCCGGCCCCGGTTCGGTCTGTGTCGTGAGACGCCCCCCCCCCCCCCCCACCGGGTGTTACTCCATGGCGCACTTGGATGTGATGAAAAGGCTCATTGTGTGAGCTGTTACGATAATTGAAGTATTTGTTTACGGGCTCGTTGCGGTTCCGGGAAGCGTTGTTTTGTAATGGTTTTTCAAAAAAGAGAGAAAACCAATTCAAATAATAACATTCAAGCAGTTACTATTTATTGCGCGGCTACATGTTGCTTCCCCCCAATGTCGGGTATTGTTCTCTGGATACGCGTGCAGCTTCCGAAAGTATGAAGCTTATCGGCAGCGAGTGCCAACTTCAAAACCACAATTTGCCACAATTGAACTTGCATTCCATTTAATAATGAATTCATTTCAATTCAGTAGTATATTATCCTTAGTTATTGACGGTCTCTAGTCTATGAAGCTTTCTATAAATTGATTGATGATTCTAAAGTAACGATAATGCAATAAGATTCATGGCAAGCGTTAAACTTTCTCACGCACGCACACGCATACACGGACATGATCAGGATGCGATCGAATTCGAGCCAAATTGAGTACGGCCCATTTAACCGGTTCCCTGCTAGTGCTAATCAGCAAAAATACGTACGAATGGTGTCCCGCTGTCACCGTCACCGGCCGCCACGCGTATTCGGGTCCGGCGGCATTTTCGATAAAATAATGGTGGTCCGGGTGATTAGGTTAGAGCATAATATTGTACGGTCGCGTCCCAGTTGTCCGCAACCAACCCGGCCCTCGCCCCACGTGGAGGCGTGTAAGTGTGCTCAGACGTTGTTCCGCGTGTGGGTGAAAATAAAAGCTCTCACAATTAATTTAACAACATTGCACTCGAGGCACATTGTTTTCAGTGAAGGTTTGCGGTTTCCGCGCAATAATGTAGGAGTCCTATGCAGATGTATGCAAATGGTCTGTAACGCTGGCACTCTTCCTGTGCGGGTGATTTAGTGACGGGGCGCGTCGGGTGGGTGCCGGGAGTGTTTAGGACAGTTGGCGAAACACGGACCACCGAGCGATCATGTTGGCGTGAAGCGATCGGGCGCGATCGAATCGGAGTTATCATACTCACACCGAGATGGTGTTCTTTTGTGGAGTAAAATATGGATTTTAATACGCGGTGAGAAATGGAGTCGCCTTCGCCTGAATTTCCATCATGTGCCATCGCAGAACGGCGCTCGGTGCTGCCGGGGCGATCCTCTTTATCAGTGCACATGAATAAAGTTGGGTTTTGCCAGCTAGTGCCGGGCGTCCACCCTAATGGAGGCGGCCCTGTCCTCGACCGACAGCAAGGTCGGCTTTTTTCGTCTATTTTCCCCGTCCCGAGAAAAAAATAAAAACGAGCCACTTAAACAAACTCATTATAATGTTAATTTGAGCGAGAAAACAAAATAAATGACGTCCCGGTGTTGTCGTCCCGGCTAGTGGCGTTCGTTCGTTCCGGCGGTTTCGAAAGTGTCAAAGGGGAATTGACAAAAGCAAATAAATGACAGGCGAACGTGTAAAAACGCGCACCAAGGATCGCCACCGCAGCCGAGCAGCACAAACAGGGCCCGGGACTCGCTCGTTCCTTGAAGGAGTTGTTTTGTTTTTTTTTTCCTTCTCCGTCCAACCCCCAAGCATGCCATGATTCTTTGGATAAAGCGCCTCCGTGAGTGAGTGAGTGCGAGTGAGAGGGTGTGAAGAAACAAAAACATTTCCACAGGAAGGCCTCTGACGGCGCGTGAAAGCAATAAGTCGGTGCAAACAGTCGCCGGTGACGTTGGAGTCTTTCTGCCAAAGCTTAGACTTTGCTGGCTTTTTTGTTGTTGTTGTTGGTGCCGGTCCCTGCTACCTAGAACATTAGACAACTGGTCACCGGGAAAAAAGTGACTTGAAAGTGTTTACTTGGAAAGGGGGAAAAAGAAACACACACACACACACACCAGCCACTCCATAAACAACCACCGGCACACCATGAAGTTAACAGTCGCCATGTACCGGCCCGGTGCCCACAGGACTCCGCGCCACCCAAGTAAACCTGGGCTGCGCTGGGGAGCAAGTATGCGCAAATTTGCATACTATTTCTTGGGTGAAATTGGTCCCGAATTGCTGGCTGGACATGCTAAAAGCAAAAGCTCGTTGGGGTCACTTGAACATGCGTCCGTCGCCTGCTGCGGGACAGGATGCACCCGGTTGCGGGTGGAACGGCGCTAGAACGCGCCATCTGTCGCTGACAACGGCCGCTTGTCATGTTGTTGGTGGGGAGAGTATCCTTTTTCGGTTTGCAAGGTTTTATTTTAGACAAACACGTACCCGACGGCGCTCCCGACCGTTCGCTCCTTGGCGATCGCGTCCTAGGGGGGGGGGTGTAGGTGGTGTTCGAGGGGATCAAACTCGTATCCACAACTCTACCAGCCAGATTACCAGGCGGATTATTCCCCCCGTAGCACGGTTTGCGGTGCGGGGGATATGGGTGGGAAAAACAAACGATTTCCACCCACCCCAGCGGGAAAAATCTAGCTTCAGCATCAGGCCCCGAGACCGGCAGCCGTATCGCTGCCGATGACGATAATGGCAATGTATAGAATTTCCATCATGTGCCATCGCAGAACGGCGCTCGGTGCTGCCGGGGCGATCCTCTTTATCAGTGCACATGAATAAAGTTGGGTTTTGCCAGCTAGTGCCGGGCGTCCACCCTAATGGAGGCGGCCCTGTCCTCGACCGACAGCAAGGTCGGCTTTTTTCGTCTATTTTCCCCGTCCCGAGAAAAAAAAATAAAAACGAGCCACTTAAACAAACTCATTATAATGTTAATTTGAGCGAGAAAACAAAATAAATGACGTCCCGGTGTTGTCGTCCCGGCTAGTGGCGTTCGTTCGTTCCGGCGGCCCGTGCTGGTGTAGCAAACCGACTTCCGGGATTGATTCAGTGGAAGGATTTCCGGATCTCGACTGTTCCGCTGCTTAGCGCGCGGAGAGTTTTTGTTTCGTTGTTGCTGCTGCTGCCGGAAAGTTAATGGATGGAACGGAGCGCAACACCGGAGATGGTTTTGTTTTGTGTGGAAAAGTTTTGCCTTCGCTCGCCTCTGCTGGCGCAACCATTTTTCGTTGAAACAATTTTCCTAAATTTGTACATCAGATGTTCGCAGTGCCAGTTTTTTGCCTACTTATCTGTGATGTGAGCGTGTCACGATAAAGCTTTAACGTGGGCCGACATGCTTACACCCCGCGCAGCCCACGTACGCCGCAATCGAAAACGCAATATGACAACAACAATAGCACGGGTGGGGACAGACAAAAGGGCAAGAGCGAGAACAACCGGCGAAACTGTGAAACCAGAACTGTAAAAAGCTCATTGTGGCTGTCAGGGAAACTCACAAAATTTTATGCTGATAACATCTGTCCCCGGGTTCGGGTTCGCCCGTCCCGCGCTCGCCCAAACCCGTCCCACATGCGCCACTGCAGTTGTCTTGTCACCGCGTCTGTCACCACCAGCGACATTTCGCAGCCAAAGCCCTCTGAACTGGGCGTGCGTGCGTGTGTGTGTGTGCGATGGGGGAGAGGCTCGAAACACGACAACAGCGAGATCCCGGTGGGAGTGTCGATGGGTAGTAGAGCTGGAGTCGGCGAATCCGGAATCACCGGATTGTATGAACGCGCCCTTCGTTTGATCATTGACCTGCCCGCATCCTTCGTCCGCCGTACCGGCACACCGTAATCGTCCCGAAAATCCCTCGGTGCCCGAGATACGGAGAGCAAATTGCGAAAGCCGCCGAATTGAAACCGGACGTAATTTAATAATAAAATTTCCATGTTTATGATACATTCAGGACATGCATGGCTAACCACCCACACTCATTCGTAGGCTCGGTCGGCGCTCCATTCCGAACCAAACAAAAAACACACAGACACACACACCCAGACCAGGGTAGCCGTGGCAAACGCCGGGGTGCCAACACCCGCGACTCTCGGCGACCTAACCCAGACACACGGCCCACGCCACTAGAACACAGGGTGGTGATCATTTCGCCCCAAAATCAATTACATCGATCAATAAAAACACACACCGCCAGATCCTGCGACACGGCAATTTGATCGACATCTATCATTGAATTGATGATCCGTGAAATTGTGCACCGTTTGTTTGTTTCGGGGTTGTTTCTCCACATTGGTTTATTATTGGCTCGCTGCTCGTGGATGAAGTAATATTTTTATTGCACCTTCATGTAAGTGTGGGGAAGAAGCGTGGAAATGCCCGTTTCCACTCGAATGCTAATTCCGCCGAGATAGCGGTGAGTATCGATGAAAGCGGGACAACTTAGTACCATTCCCGGGGGTGTTCTAGGAGTTCTAGGCGCTAGTACCACTCAGCTGTACCACTCAGCCAGTGCCAGTGCAAAGGGGGGAAAGAACCCAACAGGCAAACAATCAAACAAACCCCCTGTCAACGGGAGAAATGAATGTAATCGTAACAGTCGACCCGTGCATCGTGTGGACACATTTCAGCCGGGCACATTGTATCAATCAAGTGGCGAAAAGCTAAGCGCCGTGTTAGTCGCACATTGTTTGGACATTTGGAAGTAAGCTGACACGCAAGCTGACG
>KZ070427.1:7596-20322 GCA_002091845.1 Anopheles cracens
TCGCACCCGTGATGATGATGATGATGATGCATGACGCATGAAAGATAGATGGGAAGGCGGCCACAGGCAGCGGCCGTGATCGTGCCCCGTCCGGTTGTGATTTGTGCTACTGTTTCCCAGCACTGATCCGTCGGCTTCACACCGTGGTTTGGCCACAAGCGCTTCGTTCGTGCGGGTCGGAGGCAAAAATTTAGCCTAACATCCCGCCACCGCACGCAGACTGGAGGCTGAGAAACGTAATAATCGATGAGCATAAACCGCGGTGGGCGGATGTGTTGCCGCTGTTGTGATGGATCCCCGGGAACACGGCACCGTACATGATGGACACGCACACGCCCGCCGTATCCTATCCGTCGGCGGCCGAGATGCTCGGCAAATCCGCGGCATAAAAGGTGGACACGCAGATTCGCGTAAACATTCGCTGCGTAAGGGGGGTTTCGCGTGTTTCGTCATATGCCGTACCATTATTTGCGTGGCCTGGCGTGTAATGGAGGCAAATACCGTGAAGCGATTAATATTCCCCGTCGCCGGAAGTGCAATCTCTCGTGCTCTCACTCGCATCGCTGCGTGTCCTTTTCCCTGGTGCGTTGTGTTACGGTGCAAATGAGATGCACTTTCGATGCAGCGGAGCGCGCGAGCTCCCGACGTGTGGACACACATCAGGCAGACGGTTCACGGCAACAACAACAAAAAAATCAATAAGTGCGCAAAATGCCAGGTGGAAAGAGCACACGGGAAGCGTTCCCCGATGTTCCGACATCCCTCGGCGCCGTGTAAAACGCTAACCAGAGGTTATTAATTTTAATTCCGAAAATCGTTGTCCCCATCGGCCGGTGGCCCTTCCCCGTGGGATGCGGGAAGCGAGCGGATGAAATATTTTGGAAATCATTGCCACATACTACCCTCTCGCTGCGGCCGAAACGCAGCAAAGCAAGCGCATGCGACCTTACCGAGGGGGTTGCTTGTCATGTTGTGGGGTGCATTTTACGCGCACTTTCCATCGCTACGGTCGCGACATTTCAGCCCCTGGTCACCTTTGTTGTTATTTTATTATTAAGGCTTTGGCATCGTTTATTAATTTGACAATCGTATTACACACCGGAGAGGAACCGTAACTTTGCATCATTTAAAAAAGCCCCATCAATAAATATTCTCCTCTGGCAACCGTTCTTTTTTTTTTGGTTGACGGAAACGATGCTGCACACAATGCACATTATGCATTTATCGATCGCTACCGATCCTCTCTATGAGATGCGTTTTTGTGTGTGCTCTTTCTCTCTCTCTTTCTGTCTCTACGTTTCCCCACTCATCCATTAGAGGATGACATTTTGGCACGCAAATTTTCGTTAATAAAAATGCAAAAAGCACACTTTTTAACCTTCTGGCCCCGCAAGAGCGTGGACAGAGGTAATGAAATTGGAGGTGACGAAACGTTCGTAATAATAAATCATGTTTAACCGAACGTAATTTATATACATATTCATTCAATGCGCTCTACTCCGGTACGCACTATAATTGATAATTACTACGCATTATGCATGCAGCGGCAAGAGTCATTTGCAGCGCGTCCGGAAACGGGTCGAGCGATGGACCAAAAGGACATTTTTTATATGACGAACATAAAAAAATGCAATTCTGAGGTATCCCACAAGTAAGCAGCATGATGGTTTGTGTCGCAAATTAAGTCTAAATATGCGATTTTTAGTGTCGGAGAGAGTTGCGAGTGCAAAAAAAGATTACTTGCGAAAACTCACGAACAAATTAGATGGTGATGTTGATTTGTAACACGAACGGAAAGTGACAGTACCTTTGGTTCGTTATGCTCCACATCTATTATTATTCCACAGTGCCATTATTGCCCGTCTGGCTATCTCATTTACATTCGACATTAATTAAATCCTCGTTGCACTCATAACTCGGAGCAGAAGGATTTTGTCCTCGAAATGAGATGCACTTTCGATGCAGCGGAGCGCGCGAGCTCCCGACGTGTGGACACACATCAGGCAGACGGTTCACGGCAACAACAACAAAAAAATCAATAAGTGCGCAAAATGCCAGGTGGAAAGAGCACACGGGAAGCGTTCCCCGATGTTCCGACATCCCTCGGCGCCGTGTAAAACGCTAACCAGAGGTTATTAATTTTAATTCCGAAAATCGTTGTCCCCATCGGCCGGTGGCCCTTCCCCGTGGGATGCGGGAAGCGAGCGGATGAAATATTTTGGAAATCATTGCCACATACTACCCTCTCGCTGCGGCCGAAACGCAGCAAAGCAAGCGCATGCGACCTTACCGAGGGGGTTGCTTGTCATGTTGTGGGGTGCATTTTACGCGCACTTTCCATCGCTACGGTCGCGACATTTCAGCCCCTGGTCACCTTTGTTGTTATTTTATTATTAAGGCTTTGGCATCGTTTATTAATTTGACAATCGTATTACACACCGGAGAGGAACCGTAACTTTGCATCATTTAAAAAAGCCCCATCAATAAATATTCTCCTCTGGCAACCGTTCTTTTTTTTTTGGTTGACGGAAACGATGCTGCACACAATGCACATTATGCATTTATCGATCGCTACCGATCCTCTCTATGAGATGCGTTTTTGTGTGTGCTCTTTCTCTCTCTCTTTCTGTCTCTACGTTTCCCCACTCATCCATTAGAGGATGACATTTTGGCACGCAAATTTTCGTTAATAAAAATGCAAAAAGCACACTTTTTAACCTTCTGGCCCCGCAAGAGCGTGGACAGAGGTAATGAAATTGGAGGTGACGAAACGTTCGTAATAATAAATCATGTTTAACCGAACGTAATTTATATACATATTCATTCAATGCGCTCTACTCCGGTACGCACTATAATTGATAATTACTACGCATTATGCATGCAGCGGCAAGAGTCATTTGCAGCGCGTCCGGAAACGGGTCGAGCGATGGACCAAAAGGACATTTTTTATATGACGAACATAAAAAAATGCCCCCCCCGAACCGATCCGGATTTGTTTGGGGCATGCAACAGGTTGCTAGCGTAGTATGACTTCTTGCGCATGAAGCACAGGGAGATAAATATACCTTTACGATGTCTGGCCGTGCTTCTTGCGATGCAAAAGCGCAAGAAAGGATATGTGGCTGGATGGCTTGAGATGAAGATACTTCTAGTTGATTGGTATGGCAAGTGAAATGACGTGTTCACATCGAAGGCAATTCTCCGTATCGATTCATAATAAATCTGAGATGTTTAATCCTCAACACAATCCGTTGGACACTGCATTGTGTTACCGCTATGTCTTGGGACATTCCGGGCTTCAGCAAAGATCGATTTTGATTATAAAATCGAATTTGACTTTTTCTGAGCAAATTGCTGCCTGGAGGAGGTAAAGATGAAGTTGATGCTCCGGTGATTGGTACCAGCAGCCACCGGCCGTTGCGTTAGGTTGGCGCCTAACTCGTGGGCGCCCTCGCACGGGACGAGATCGAATGATGAAAATGCGAGCAAGAAAAGGTACGTCTCGCCGATGCCGCTGTGGCTGCGTAGCGCGTGATGGCAGCAATCAATTTAAATCTAATTTTCCACCACTCCGAATGCAAACACGCACACAGAGACAGGGAGAGAGAGAGAGAGAGGCGTGTTAGTTTCCCCTCGAGTTTCCGGCCGAGGGTGAAAGCGAACCTCCGGCTCGCTGGAAGCAGAATATGACCGGGCGTGAGTTCTGCCGGTGGTCGGTCACGCATAAATTTATGCACGCCCATCCAAGAAGTGACTCCCTGTGCCTGCTGCTGCTGCAGGTATTGTTCACCTTCCCTGGTATCTGATTGCATTTTGCATCCACGTTTTAAAATCACCTGCACAACGCTTTTACACCACCGATCATCACCCCAACGTTCCTGGCGCTCGCCTGGCCAGTGAACAAATAGCCATCGCACAGAGAAGTGCCGGTGGACGCAAAAACGTGAAACAATCACGTACTATTTACATTAAAGATGATCGAAACGGCCACTCCTGGCCGGCACCAATCGCATCTTAAATCCCGTCACGATAGTAACAATGGCATTGATGCGCAATTAAAACTTGCCAGCTTCTCCCCTGTGTTCGTCCCTGCTGTGGTCGGAGAGGTTATGAAAAAGGGATGACAAAACTCGTGTCCACAGACTGAGCCACGCGTTGTAGCGCGAGGAATCCCACACGTTGCGAAAGGTCCTAGCGATTTACCAACAGTTCGCCAACGGCCGAACGGTGAAGGTGCACGCTTATTGCATTCGATTTATCTCGTTCGCACACGATCGATACAACCCGCATCGACGACCACCCTCCCATCGGCGAGAAGTTACGATATTAGACGCGTTACGGAAAGGATAATATCCGTCCTTAAACATAGCCGCATGTCCGGCGTCCTTCTACTTAACGCCCGCTTACAATGCCATCCATCACACACACACACACATGCACCAACGGCTGCGTGAGCGTATCGTCATCAAGAAAGCTGGTAACTATAGCGATCGTCATCGTGTAGCCTACTCCGCAAGCCCCATAAGCACACGCAAATCCAATCATTCCGTGCTAATAATTCAATTTCTTCGAATCACAAACGAATCTACTGCTCTGCACCAACGTGCGGGTTTGGGGCATATGTTCGAAATTCCACTGGAAAATCATTTACGACCGAGCGAGAGCAACATTCACCGTGACCTGGTGCACTGGCGCCCTGGGCCTGGAGGAGGTAAAGATGAAGTTGATGCTCCGGTGATTGGTACCAGCAGCCACCGGCCGTTGCGTTAGGTTGGCGCCTAACTCGTGGGCGCCCTCGCACGGGACGAGATCGAATGATGAAAATGCGAGCAAGAAAAGGTACGTCTCGCCGATGCCGCTGTGGCTGCGTAGCGCGTGATGGCAGCAATCAATTTAAATCTAATTTTCCACCACTCCGAATGCAAACACGCACACAGAGACAGGGAGAGAGAGAGAGAGAGGCGTGTTAGTTTCCCCTCGAGTTTCCGGCCGAGGGTGAAAGCGAACCTCCGGCTCGCTGGAAGCAGAATATGACCGGGCGTGAGTTCTGCCGGTGGTCGGTCACGCATAAATTTATGCACGCCCATCCAAGAAGTGACTCCCTGTGCCTGCTGCTGCTGCAGGTATTGTTCACCTTCCCTGGTATCTGATTGCATTTTGCATCCACGTTTTAAAATCACCTGCACAACGCTTTTACACCACCGATCATCACCCCAACGTTCCTGGCGCTCGCCTGGCCAGTGAACAAATAGCCATCGCACAGAGAAGTGCCGGTGGACGCAAAAACGTGAAACAATCACGTACGGCAGGCAAACCCGGGGAACGTCTAGACACAACATCTCTCTCTGATCCTGATGCAATCCCTGCAACATGGCATACATGCGCAATTAAAACTTGCCAGCTTCTCCCCTGTGTTCGTCCCTGCTGTGGTCGGAGAGGTTATGAAAAAGGGATGACAAAGCTCGTGTCCACAGACTGAGCCACGCGTTGTAGCGCGAGGAATCCCACACGTTGCGAAAGGTCCTAGCGGTTTACCAACAGTTCGCCAACGGCCGAACGGTGAAGGTGCACGCTTATTGCATTCGATTTATCTCGTTCGCACACGATCGATACAACCCGCATCGACGACCACCCTCCCTCCCATCGGCGAGAAGTTACGATATTAGACGCGTTACGGAAAGGATAATATCCGTCCTTAAACATAGCCGCATGTCCGGCGTCCTTCTACTTAACGCCCGCTTACAATGCCATCTATCACACACACACACACATGCACCAACGGCTGCGTGAGCGTATCGTCATCAAGAAAGCTGGTAACTATAGCGATCGTCATCGTGTAGCCTACTCCGCAAGCCCCATAAGCACACGCAAATCCAATCATTCCGTGCTAATAATTCAATTTCTTCGAATCACAAACGAATCTACTGCTCTGCACCAACGTGCGGGTTTGGGGCATATGTTCGAAATTCCACTGGAAAATCATTTACGACCGAGCGAGAGCAACATTCACCGTGACCTGGTGCACTGGCGCCCTGGGCCTGGAGGAGGTAAAGATGACTTGCGAAAACTCACGAACAAATTAGATGGTGATGTTGATTTGTAACACGAACGGAAAGTGACAGTACCTTTGGTTCGTTATGCTCCACATCTATTATTATTCCACAGTGCCATTATTGCCCGTCTGGCTATCTCATTTACATTCGACATTAATTAAATCCTCGTTGCACTCATAACTCGGAGCAGAAGGATTTTGTCCTCGATCACACGTCCGGATGCACCCCATACGATACAATATTGCATTTTTCCATTCCTCTTCACATCCTATTTATTGATTGCGCCAATCATGCAAAATATTCATCGGAAGTTTTTTTTTCTGTGGCCCTCCTCCTCTTGCAAACCTCGCAAAGCTTTTCTATAGCTTACAATTGCAATTGTTTCATAGTGGCGCCACATTTCGTGCCACCGTGCCAATTCCAATAAAAAATGGATCCCTATCTCCACTCGTCTCCGCATGCACATAAAATGTAGGAATAATTTCTTTCCGATGAGATTACGATGCGATTTGTAAAACCGACCTGGTTGGGACGTGTTTGCCGGGGCAACCACACTCTCTGTCTCTGGCCGGACGGCCGAATCTCTGCAGGCAGGCAAACCCGGGGAACGTCTAGACACAACATCTCTCTCTGATCCTGATGCAATCCCTGCAACATGGCATACATGCGCAATTAAAACTTGCCAGCTTCTCCCCTGTGTTCGTCCCTGCTGTGGTCGGAGAGGTTATGAAAAAGGGATGACAAAGCTCGTGTCCACAGACTGAGCCACGCGTTGTAGCGCGAGGAATCCCACACGTTGCGAAAGGTCCTAGCGGTTTACCAACAGTTCGCCAACGGCCGAACGGTGAAGGTGCACGCTTATTGCATTCGATTTATCTCGTTCGCACACGATCGATACAACCCGCATCGACGACCACCCTCCCATCGGCGAGAAGTTACGATATTAGACGCGTTACGGAAAGGATAATATCCGTCCTTAAACATAGCCGCATGTCCGGCGTCCTTCTACTTAACGCCCTGACGAAACGTTCGTAATAATAAATCATGTTTAACCGAACGTAATTTATATACATATTCATTCAATGCGCTCTACTCCGGTCAGCACTATAATTGATAATTACTACGCATTATGCATGCAGCGGCAAGAGTCATTTGCAGCGCGTCCGGAAACGGGTCGAACGATGGACCAAAAGGACATTTTTGACGAACATAAAAAAATCAATCCTGAGGTATCCCCCAAGTAAGCAGCATGATGGTTTGTGTAGCAAATTAAGTATAAATGTGCGATTTTTAGTGTCGGAGAGAGTTGCGAGTGCAAAAAAAATGAGAATGCCTTGCGAAAACTCACGAACAAATTAGATGGTGATGTTGATTTGTAACACGAACGGAAAGTGACAGTACCTTTGGTTCGTTATGCTCCACATCTATTATTATTCCACAGTGCCATTATTGCCCGTCTGGCTATCTCATTTACATTCGACATTAATTAAATCCTCGTTGCACTCATAACTCGGAGCAGAAGGATTTTGTCTATGTCTTGGGACATTCCGGGCTTCAGCAAAGATCGATTTTGATTATAAAATCGAATTTGACTTTTTCTGAGCAAATTGCTAGGTCGTGTTCGAAGAATTTCAATGCATTTTTGCATCAATCAGAATAAAGAACAATCCAAATTTCAACTTTATTTCAAACATTGAATACAAAACTGTACATTTTTATGTTTTAAAAGCATACTTATTTCTAAAAGCAGTCATTCCGGTTCAATTGGAATATTTGTAAAGCAAGAAATGTACAAATTTCCTTAAAGTCTAAATTGTTTCTCTCTATTTGGTTTAACCTAGCAAATCAGGGTTAGGTTCTAAATGCAAAGAGGCAACACCCATATAATTCCCTAAATATATTAACTCTCTATACACAATTCTAGGTATTTCTACAACCTTATAAGATCTTGGACTTACATTGCTAGATTTTACAATCTAGTTAGAGCTTACCCAACTAATAAAACCTAACTAATAAACCGGGCCGCCCCTTTCACTCAATTGTCAATTTTGTTTGGTATATATTAACACTAACGGACAAATTTGGTGTCAACTGACACTTTTGCAACTTTGAGCTTCGATAACTGTAAAACGGTTAGAGATATTGACAAACGGTTTTCACGCAAAGTCTTATATTTTTGCAAAGTTTTTAAAAAGAATTTTTAAAAAATTTAAAATCCGTAATTTTTTGAGATACAACTTGTTACTCCTTTCGTGCAAATCATGGCGTCAATTGACACCTAGAAGGCTATTTTTGGCAATTGTTGACCGATTGGGCTGAAATTTTCACCAGTTGTGCGCAAACTATCCTAGTTTTATAATCCGTCAAGTTTGTGACCCTACCCCATCCCGTTTGCTCCCCAGCCCCCCTCAAGTAAAAATCCGCCGACGCCAAAATTTTAAAAATCTTGAAAACTATACGTAAAAATGTTTGGAGTCCAAATTATATTAAATGGCATATAGGGGCAGTAGTCCTGGACCTAAAATAAAAATTTCAGAATTTTCCGATCAAAACTGTGGAGTATTTGGTCCATTTGACCGTAAGAGTTAACTCAAATACACTCTATAATCTAGAAAAAGATCAATCGTCAAAAAAAGACTTGTTCGTTTGAAATCATTGGTGTTGCTTTGAGACAACCTGGCCAAAATATAGATTTTTTATTAATTTGTATCTGGATCGTCTAAGTTGGTCGTCCAACGCCAACTGCAAATATTGTTCCTTTATTCATGCTTTGCAATGTCTGGATATGTTGTTACAGTTATATCCATAGTCAGCTTGAAAATTATTCAGAAAGTTTGCACTTCCTTCTTCTACATCCTATACAACCAAACCAGCGTTAAAAACCAAAGCAAACGATTTACGCGAACATAATTTTGATGATTTCGATGAGGATGATACCATTCTCGCACTAAATGTCACGTGCGATGAGTATAGGATTACAAATCATTAACACACGCGCGTATCGAGCCCCGAAAGCACTACCGTAACCCACCTCTCCGTGGGGATCATTAGGAGAGCCACGTTCGGTTCTAAAATCACATGCATAATTAAATAATCACGCATTCTCCATTGCCACACCACCCACCGTGCAGCACAGTGTGTGGAAAGCGAATGTCGCTTTTGTGTTTGTATCGGAATCAGCACACACAAACACACGCGAGCGCACGGCCCCCCTAATACTTTTAGTCGCTAATGCCAGGTAGGTGTTTGAGGTATGTGACTATTTCACGCTCAGTTTAAGCCCGTCTAATAACTCTGCCGATGGAAAGTAAATTTATGATGGCAATCGATCCACTGCGCCAATAAAGCGAAGTTAGACTGTATGCATTCTGCACCTGCTGTAGGGTCGTGTGCACGGTCTCTGTGCAGGCGAGGACGAGGAGTTCCGGTATAAAAACGTTCCTGTGCGTAACCTCCTGAGTAGCTTGAATACTTAGGTTTCTAATAATCGTCACATCATGCCATCATAACATCGGCAAAAATCACACTTTCCTTTTCCGGTTATTCCAAACAAAACTGGTACTGTTTTCTATCAAACCTCGCTCTCCCGAAGATGTGAAGCATGAGAAGCAGGTCCCTCCGCCGCACGCTCTCTTCTCCACCTGGGACGATAAAAATTATGTCCCCCAATATACGAGTGAAAGTAGTTTCCCCAACACTAGCACGCAAACACACACACACACACACACGTGTACGATGACTACTTTTGACCGTGTTGCGTGACGCAGCAACATCATATGGTTGGTTGTTCCGGACATATGGACGAAAAAGCACGAAAGCAACAAAAAAGCTGGGAACATGTGAACGCTCACGCCAGACAACAAACGCTGGCCGAATGCGTACAAACAAACAGCCGAACCGGACGCTCACAACAAGTGGTGGTCCCCGTCTGGTTGGATATGCACAGGAGAGCATTGAAACAAAAAATCTCGAAATGAATCGCGCCTGTTTGCCCAGCTCGCTTTTGAGCTCTACGTGGAGGGTATATGTTAATGCAAGAAGTATTATTGCCGATTGAAACTCAAACATTTCAGGCAATTTATACACAAAACAAACATCTGAAACTGATCCGAAAGTTTGAGAACTTCTTCGAAAAATTGGGCTCCTTTTTCCTCTTACAATGAGGAAACTTGACTCTCTTTTCTACCTTGCCAAACTGCGCCAAACCATCGATATGATGGTTCCAAACTTTGCCCGACAAACCCCCTCTTTCGGGCTAAGCAGAAAAGCACTCCCAGCCCAGAAGGACTGAACACAGAAGAAGCATAAAAACTCAAGCAACCCCGACAGGCGTGAGGCAAACCAGGATAAAAGTAAGCCCACGACGACACGTTCCACGGCTTTTCAGCACACCAGGCGACAGGAGCGAGTTCCTGGCGTTGTCTCGAGGTTTTCTTTTACACCCGTAAGGCAGAGGGTCGTCGCACCACGCGCCCAACCAGCAAATCGACGAGCTGGGGAAGACTCACCCTGTAGTGATTCGCGCCACCCGGGAGGGTACGAAAACGAAACCATGAATGAACCCCAACGCTCTCGACCGCGCGCTCGGTTCTGGTCCTGGGTCTCGTACAGACACAGCTGCACGCCGCCGCCGTCAATGTAACTCGGCAAAGAAGTTGTAGTACTACACTCACGGCGAACTGGCTGGCTGACTGCGCTTCTTCTTCGGCTCTCCTTACGATGGCCACCGCCTCCATCACCGGGAGGCTTCAACTTCACCGCGTACCTTACACCGAGTGCCTCAGCCAGTCTCCGGAAGCGATTCAACCGTCCGATAGTTAATGGGAGGTATATGGATCAGAGATTTTTATCACTTTGCGCAACTTTTCTTCCATCTCCTTTGGGCGAAGGATTCACCCGGTGGGTTTTCGTGAGCGAAGTCTCGCGTCATGCGAGTTTTTCTTGCCAGAAACTTATCTGCAACGAGATTGGAGGTAACAAAACAGAACCACGGAACTAGGTAACTTGGGACACAATCTCTGATTTTATACAACGACTTTGATGGTGATGTTGGACTTTTTCCGTAGATTTTTGTTCAAATTGCACTATATTTAGATTACGAAATTATAGCGTTTTCCCTCCATTTGACATGCATTAACAGCTGTGAGCTGGTAGAGTTTGGCTTGGCTTACCACACAAATCCCGAAGGGTGCCGACCGTCTAAGATGTTTCCCCTCGTTTGCTCACAGAGCAAACCATTCCACAAACGCGACCAAACGCATGGGGTGCCCTTTACGACCCAAAACAAACTTTTAAGCCACACACGTGACAGAATGCAAACGGCTGGCTCTTACAGCGCGTCGTACAAAAGAATCCAGCAGCCCGCCCGGAGTGGTGGTTCAGGGAGTAAAACAATGGTCTCGAATATACACACGTCTGCTACAATACTCCAATGTCAAGGGCTTCTCCTTCGCCCGGGGCAGCGAGTGAAATATATCCGGTTGGGATAGGTCAACCGGAAGAAAAGGCTCGTAAACAGCAACAACCCTACTGCCTGCGTGCTGGTATCTGTACCGAGTATACGTTTCCTTTCCACGAGCTTCTCCTTCCTTCTCTACCCGCTCGTAAAGGGTACACAGCAACAACAGCACCGACATAAAACAATTGAGTGTGTTGTAAAAACATACACACACAAACACCAAAAGCTCGACTACTACTTTTTTGGTGTACTGTTTACAAACAATCGGAACTTGCCGGTCGATTCGATGCAATTGGGTGTGCGCAAGAAAAAAGCACAAACACACACACACACATGGGAGTCAAATATGGAAAAGGGTACCTCCGCAGGGGAAACACTCTCGCATGCTTTGCAGAAGGTAACACTATTTTTTGTCACAACAAACACAGCAGTTGTTTGGCGTTTGCATACACGGAAACGACACCGGTTGCCGCAGCGTTCGCAACAGACTTCCCAAAACGACAAAGACCACCGGCGGTTGGTGTTGATATACACGGAGGGGATATGAGTTTGTGTGAGTTTAATGCTGGAAACTGAATATCATCAATTCTGCCATGGTTTGGTTTCAATTTGGCGCAATTCGGCAAACGGGATTATAGTGTTGTAGCATAACCCGGTCGCGTTCATAAATACGTAGCAAAGAATACCAGCAAAACAATCTTCCCATGACGGTGCATTAAATTAATGTTGACAAAGCACGTTGGCAGTCTTTTAAAGGAAGACACCGTCACTGGTTCCGATGATCTGCTTTGGTAATTTTGAAGTAATATTTCTTAGAATGTACTGCTAAGGAACGATTCAGTGTTTCGCCACAATTCTCACTTTTATACTTAACAAGCTGCAAATGGCCAAAATCTACTAAAACACCGAGTTAAGATTTGAATCTGTGAGTTTTAGTATTTGAAATTATACTCAATCATAATCCTCGAGATAAATATTTAAAGAAACCTTGAGTTGGGATTAAAAACACGTTATTACATTACTCCATCATTGTGACTCTTATTAGCATAATGTGATAATCATGTCGAACTGGGAAAACAATGGGAAATGTGCATTTATCTGACGAATGAAGAATTGCTTAAGTGTTAATAAAATGATTGTGTAGTGAACTTCGCAGCATTGAACTTTGAACTTTGTCTTATTGAAATCTGAAGAAACTTTTCCTGCCCTCCATTC
>KZ070427.1:60527-71533 GCA_002091845.1 Anopheles cracens
CTGTTGTATAATACCGTGCGTTTACCGTGCGTTTAGGCACATAATCACACGACCTCCCCAAAACAATAATACAATTTGGCCATTTGGCAAAAAGACCCAAGCGTTAAGCAAGCAATCGTAGTCTCTGGTGAATGAGTGAGTAATATTGTTGAATGGAATTGTGTTCGTATTGTTGTACTCTAAATTGATGCATAATGTATTTATCAATGTTTGAAATCATATCCACAATGGATATTTTTCTCAGTTGACGAATTCAGTGTTTTACCATTAATTTCCGGTGATAATTGTAAAATTGTTGTGTTGAAAATGTATATAACCAGTTGATATATTTTAGTGTTTTAATACCAATCTTAAACGCGCGAGTTGTAATGGATAGCCAGAACTCCGTCGTACGCATTGGCCGGCAGGACAATTTGTGCGCGTCCATCTCCACCGACCGTGATCGTTGTACCGGTACAGGCGCCATTCACTAAATCGCCCGAAATCACATCACAGTACGTTCCAGGTGGCAGACAGGTCTGTAGATTTTGGTTCAAATCGAACGACTCCAGATTGAAGGCGATAAAGCCACGGCCACCGCGGCAGAATGCCATCTGGTAGTTGCCATTGTCCCACCAATCGTTGATCTGCGTCCCGGCGACGGCATTACGGAACCCGATCATGTTGTAGATCTGGCGCCATCGATGCTCGCACACCCATCCGGCCCCGCACGAGTTGTCCGGATTGAAGGTCGGCGACAGCAGGTTCCCGTTGGCATCCTGCGGTGGGCCCTGCTCCGTGTCACTGAACGAGAACGAGCTCATGACGCGCACGATGCCGAACGGATGGGCCAACATGAACGCGGTGGCCATCTTGTAGTTACGGGGCACCTTGTACGTGAGCACGTCCGAGCCACCACCGCCATGGCCACGCTGGTTGTCGTGGTTGTCAACGAACACGAGCGCCAGGTGCGAAGGCAGGAAGCCCCACCCGGTGCCCCAGTTCGTCAGGTGGCGGAAAGGATTGCGTCCCCGGAAGACACGTCCAATCTCGGCCGAGTGACGGAACTCCGTGATCGTGCCCAAGTGTGTGTACTCCTCGCGCGTAACAGCTTCGCCACCCAAATCGATGACCTCTTGCGTCAGGAAGGGGCGTGCGTTGGCCGGGAACCCGTGCGATGTTGGCAGGTTGTCCATGCGGCTGTAGATGGCCTGCAGATCGCCGGGCCACATGTGCTTGACGGCGTCCACGCGGAAACCGGCCACACCCAGTCCGATCAGATGATTCATCATCTCCACAATCTTGTCTCGCACCCACGGAACACCCTGATTCAGGTCCGGCAGACTGACCAGCTGACAGTTACGCACCATGATCGGATCGTTGTAGTTCGTGATGAGACAGGGTGGATTGAAGTCCAGCACGCTGTACGGAACACCGGGGAACGAGAAGCTCGATCGGTCGGCCGAGCTTCCAGCAGTACCGCCACCTCCGACCAGATCGGCCATGTGGTTGATCACCAGATCGACGTAGATCCGTACGCCAACATCGTTACAACGGCGTACCATGCTCGCAAACTGAGCCTCCGAACCGGAACGCGTCACCAGACGATAGGACATCGGTTGGTAGCGCTCCCACCACGGTCGCCGGAAGTCCCCACCAATAACGGCGTTCTCCGTCGGTGGTGATACCTGCACACCAGCGTATCCACGCGACGCGAGAAAGTTCTCACATTCGTTGGCGATGTCGTCCCATTTCCACTCGAACAGATGCACGATACCACTTCGGTCAGCCCACTGATGGGTGTTGAACTGTGCCGCGGCTAGGGTAGCACACGCCGCCAGCAGCACTACGGCAGCACGCATTTTGACCGGCACAACTCTCACTTTCTAGAGTTATTGATGCTTTGTTTTCACCGCCGAAATGTTGCCACTGTTATAAGTACACAAGGACGACATCGGGCGCACGAAGGTACTTATCGTCTGCGATAAGATAGTTACAACGATTAAAGTTCGATTAACAGATTTGTTTGACGAGCAGATTTTTCTAGCAGCTAGCTTAGCAGCTCTCTGATAAATGGGACAACAATCATGCGACAGTGCATGATAAAAGAAGCTTAAAAATAAATCATCGATAACACTCGACAGATACTCAGGAACGTCAGAATCGCATCAATGAATGATAAGAAAATGTATCGCGACGTGTGTACTTTCTTTAATGGATTAAAATCAAATAGAAGATAAGTTATCTAGCTAACGATGTAACCGTTGAACTGTTGGCATTTTTTATTGAGTTGAGAACAGAGAAACAAGGCAAACATCCCATGATGGATAGGGGTTTTCTGAAGCGGCAGAAGTAAAACTTTCTTCAAGTTTTTTTTTTTGGCGAGTGGTATCGAACTTCATATTGGTTGGTCATTGTTATTATTATTTGTATTGATTCAGTTGGGGCGGTCGTATGGTCCTGTGTATAACTTTATAAAAGGCAGGCCCAGACTCAGGTAACGTTGTTGTGCTAAGGAAGGAGACGAAGAACATCGAACTAAGTACATAACACAGATAACAATCGTTTTGCACGGTTATTTATATTGGAATTTCCTTTGGAATGCTTCTGACGGCACACATTACGGTGAAATTCGTGGTTCAAATTAGATGAAGTTATTTTAAATTCCAAGATTTATTCCTTTACCACTGCCGTTCGTACGTTTGTACTAACAGCTAGCGTTTATCGTCTAGCATACATTCAGGCGTTAGAACTTGCTGTGGAAAGTTTAGGACATTTCGCAAAAATACCAAAATGGGGATAAACTACATTACCAACAGAAATGATATGATATGGTAATAGTTTAATTCTGTTTGACTTCTTGCAACTGTTTTGTTATACATATTTCTTTTTTTAACGTTTTACCAGTTAAAACTCTCTTGGTCCAAGATGATACAAAGACACGAACATAATAATCGATGAACATAATAGAAAACATAAAAACAATGGTCTCCATTCATTGCTCAACAGTGCACGCTAGCCACGTACCGCCCAATTCCTTTACGTTTCTCCACAACAGCTATGCGTTCACACCACCGCTCCGGAGGATGTGGTTGATGTTTATCACCAACGGAGAAGCGATAATGACACATCTCTTGCATCGGAAAGGCCACGACGGAGTGGGAGCCAGAGGCAGAGCATGAGCATTTTTTGATGATTGACACTTTAACTGCCAAAAAGGAAAACGCTTCCCCACCGCATCGAAACGTCAGCAGCGCACGGTCAGCAGGGTACGGTGTCAGCCGAGGCGAAACTTTCCCCACCAATTATGGCATTGTTGTTGCATTTTCCGAATCGCTTTCAGGTCCACTCTGGATCCACAAGCCGGACCCGGGGTCCGCCCAAGCCGACGGTCAAGAGCATTCACGGCGGCGGCGATCGATTTTTTGCTTCCCGTGCTAGCCACAGTCACACCATCCACCCTCGAACGCGCGTTTGAAGGCACCACTCCCGTGCAGGCGCGATCGCCGGGTGGGAACGCTTGATGAACAATTAAGGCGCGATCTTTGCGCGATACGGGTTGGATGTGGTTTCGGGCCTGGGTGTCCCCCGTCCGCGGTCGATGTGTTTCAATGGGTGTTCTGCATCGCCGTACGACGTGTACGCGATTGCAGTCGGGCGGCGTGAGGTCAGTTTTAACCCAATTCACACGATTAACAGGCGCGAGGTTGATTAAATCTCTGCGAACCCGGGGGACGGGACGTGCCCGGTGAACCCATCTCCTTCAACCGATCTCCGAAAACGCACCACACCAATAAGCAGCTCAAATTTCGCACCCCTCCGAGCCCTCGCACGGTGTATGGCTGACGTCAAAAACTCTCGCACAGTAGCTTCCATCTCCGTACGTATGGCATCGCATGACCACGGCCTGAGCATGGAAGCGCACGAACCATTCGCGAGACAATGAATCTTCATCCATTTCGCTGCCGTTTTGCCTTCTGCTCTTGATCGATACCGATCTGTTTTCCGCGGCAGAGATTTTTCGAGCCGAGAGAAGACTGCACCGGCGAGAGCAAAAAAAAAGGAAATACAACGAACCGTTTAATGGGCCATCCTTTCTATTTGCCTTTCGGGAAAGCAGGCAGGCCCGCTCGGTACACGGGCGCACAGGTACACGCCGGGGCCACCGAGAAGATGGCGTGTTTCACCAGAAGCGCCGTGATTTGCATTTGACATTTAAATTATACACAGAATCCGAAACCTCGTGCCCCAGTACCCGGCATCTCGGTGGGTCGATTGGGCCGATCCGAAACAAGAATTCCGAGACCGTCCCGAAGCGAATCCAACTGTTGGCCGATAAATTTCCTAGACTCATCCACTGCCTTCCGTACGCTGCCAGTCGGAGAACGTGGAGGTTTAGCGGTGGGTTTGATGAGGTGAGGTTTTTTTTAGCAGATCGCCCTAGGTTAAAGATCCTCCCAAAACACAAAGTATATCGTGAAGCTGCGGCCGGAATGGGAGTTGCTGGCATTAATTGTAAAACGGTATCATTTGCAAACAAGCTTGGAGTGGGTTGCTTTCGCTTTTGGGGTCCGTACATTCGCGGAGACTCCGGCAAGAATTGGGTCACGAGAAGAAAGCGAGTACGGTTGGTTGAAATTAATGGCACATCATGATCGATTGAAATGGAATTTGTTAGAACAACAAAGCAATAGTTCTACAGATAATTTGTTTTGCTCTAGATTTGGTTTATGTTCCAGAGTGTGAATAGCGGAGAACTACGTCATATTCCTAGTTCAGAGTGACATAAGAGATTAAAGCTATTACTAGATTGAACTTAGTGGAATGTATATTCGTTGTACGACAAAGTGGTTAGTATTTCGCTAATATGCTTTCTTAACCATAAATGTGGAAGGTACATAAGAAAATTGCTACGTATACTTTTGGAATGGCCTTAACACTAACGGTCATATGGATCGAATACTTCGGTCCTGTCAAGTTTGATGCCAATTCGGTAAAATGGATCGAATACTTGGGTCCTGTCAAATTTGGTGCCATTACAAAACAACAGTACAATGTTTGGCATTTGGTGATCGATTGGGCTGAAAATGTCTTCAGCTTTGCGCTATATTGATATATTGACTATTGTAATCGTACATATTCCCATTTTTTATCCCGAATCTCTCAATCGGTGATACCGCAGTGATCTGTTCACTGGGACCGGTTGGTAAAAATCTTTACAAAATACTATGCAAAACTATAAGACACTAAGTGGAACGCGCATGTCGCTAGACTAAGCTGTTTTCGAGCACAATCTAAGCACAAAGTTTTTGGTACTTTGGCTAGGTAGGTCCGATTTGTCACCTATTGTTCATTATTCACAATTAGAAATATGTAAAAGATTTATTTGAATGTTTAGAGTGTAATTGTTCGATAAAGCAAGTTAAGCTGTTCATGGAAATGTTATCTTGCATGGTTTATATGGACGTTATAAGACTGTGAACGTAACAAGACTAATCATAACGAAAATAAACTTCGCTATTTTTTGTTCACCAATACCGTTCTTTCTAACATATCTTATTCTTCAAACTATTAAGGAGTATTGTGCAAATAATTTATTAAAATTTGTACATTTTAACGATCGTTAGTGGAGTACATCACGACCAGCAACAGGATCAAACTGTAGACAGCAATCTAGTTTTACAGTCGGGACTAAAATTATAAACAGAAACAGCGTTAGTCATCGTGTATCAAGAAGTGTTTCCCGCAATGCGTATACTCACGTTAGCGTGGATGGCCAGTACACCATCTTCAGCGTTGGCGGCGATGAAGATGTTGGCACGGCCGTCTCCACCGACAGTGACGCTAGCGCCGGTGCAGCTGTTTCCGGACTTGCTGCCCGAGATCACGTCGCAGTACGTGCCCGCCTGCAGGCAGGTCTGGAAGTTCTGGTTCAGGTCGTAGCCCTCGAGGTTGAATGCGACGAAACCGCGTCCACCGCGGCAGAACGCGATCTGGTTGCCACCGTTGTCCCACCAGTCGTTCAGCGAGGTACCGGCGACGGCATTACGGAACCCGATCATGTTGGAAATCTGACGCCAGCGGTGCTCACATGCCCAGCCACCACCGCACGACTCGTCCGCGTTGATGATCGGCGACTGCAGGTTGCCGTTACCGTCCGCTGGCGGTCCTTGGTCGCCGTCGTTGAAGAAGAACGAGCTCATGACGCGCACGATACCGAACGGATGGGCCAACATGAACGCGTTTGCCATCTTGTAGTTCTTCGGGACCTTGTGCGTGAGCACTTCGTCACCGCCGGCACCGTGGCCGCGCTGGTTGTCGTGGTTATCGACGAACACGAGGGCGAGATGCGACGCCAGGAAGCCCCACTCCGGACCCCAGTTGACCAGCCAGCGCAGTTGATTGTGACCGCGGAAGGCGCGACCAATCTCGGCCGAGAAGCGGAACTCGGTGACCGTACCGAGGTGGGTGTATTCGTTCTTGCTGATCGCCTCACCGCCCAGATCGATAACTTCCTGCGTGATGAAGGGACGCGCGTTCGGCGGGAATCCATGGTCGGTTGGCAGATTGTTCATGCGGCTGTAGATGGCCTGCAGATCGCCGGGCCACATGTGCTTGACGGCGTCCACACGGAAGCCGGCCACACCGTAGTTGATCATCTTGTTCATCAGATCGACAATCTTGTCGCGCACCCAGTTGTTGCCCTGGTTCAGATCCGGCAGTCCTACCAGCTGACAGTTACGCACCATGACGGGATCGTTGTAGTTCGTGATCGAGCACGGCGGGTTGAAGTCGTTCGGGCCGTACGGGACGGCCGGGAACTGCATGCCACCGGCGTCAGCCGACGATCCACCGGTTCCACCGTTCGAGCTAATCGCGGCCATGTGGTTGATGACCAGATCGACGTAGATGCGAACTCCGACGGAATTACAACGGCGGACCATGCTCGCAAACTCCGCCTCACTGCCCGAGCGGGTGTTCAGGTTGTACGAGATCGGCTGGTAACGCTCCCACCAGGGACGGGACGGACTCCACACGACCGCGTTCTCCGTCGGTGGCGACACCTGCACACCGGCATAGCCCTTTGGCGCCAGGAACCGCTCGCACTCGTTGGCAATGTCGTTCCACTTCCACTCGAACAAGTGCACAATGCCGCTACGGTCGCCCCACTGGTGCGGATCAAACTGGCCACTCACTACCACGGTCAAGGCCGCCAACGCCAAACACAACACGGCCGCACGCATTTCGGATGGGTTTGTTTGTCACTGTTTGCTCTGCGTGCAGGTTCCAGCCCGTTGGAACACTCGTCCAAACTGTACCGTTTGACAACACCCGGGAGTGCTTTTATACAATCGTGCTCGGGCTCCAAAACACTGATAGTGATCCCGCTGTCGAGAGCCGTTTGAAGGGGTAGTGTACAATCGCACGCCGGCTGGTTCTTATCACTGCGAAACATAATATCAATCAGTTCGTTGGAGAATGAGATTCTACGCGCTGGTGGTCATTGGTTGAGCAGCGAGTTTCTCGCGTCTCTCACACAAGGTGCTACGTCAGTTCTCCGGTTACGCTACAGTCCGGTCCGGTAGTATTTACAACCACGTCAATATATTGCCCTTATCAATTACTCTCTCCTATTTCATGCGGGGACAAGTCTGACAAGTCTTGCAGCGAGAAGAGCAACGGGTGTGTTATTGATGAGATCTCACGGTGTTAAGTGATCGTGATTGTCTTTAATGACCGAAGCAGGAAGATACTTCCGACATGCGGTCTTACGGACCACCTTTGTCCGATTGCAGATAGTCTAGAAAAGGTGTTGATTCGATTTGGCGCACACTGCCACTCGATCGATTGTGCCAGATGCTATGTTTCGATAAGATAATGTACGGCGCGCAGTTAATTGCTACCGTACGGTATTCGGGCATTGGTTTGGGTAATCCGATTAGTTGGCGTAAGGAACCAGCTATCGGGCACGGGCTTACTTTACGACAGTATAACGATAAGCGGTTCGGGTAAAACAAAAAATAGCATAACATTATCCCACTGGAGGTAATGCGTCGCGTTGGTCCACCGAAAGGTTCCTGACAGGGGGTTCAAGCGTTGGGGAGATGACATTTAACACGTTGGACAGGAATGATCGATCACGCCTTAAAGAAGTGATTATGTTATCAGCGTTGAGTGTGAGATATAAATTCGGAAGGTTTGTTTTTTTTTCAGGCGGAAAGCTGTTCGAAGATTGGTGCACTTGACTCCGAAAGGATCATGGAAAGCACGTTTCTAGAACAACGGACTAATAGAAGGTGGAGTTGTGTGGAGATTACAAACTGAATCAGACATTTGTATCAATACATTTGTACGTTGTGCAACAGCTATAAATACATTTACATTATGTTATCACAGATCGTTTGAAAACAACCAAAGAACGAACTTTAAAATTGGATGTACTAAAAATAAAATCTCGGTCTCAGGGTTTACGCGTAATGTATGTAGTAAATAAAATGGGCTGGAATAAGTTTCAGACGTTCTCTCCGAAGTACTTTCGAACGTACTTGTCGTGAAATGCAGAAGATTTTTATGTACATAAAAATAACAGCCAAAACATCGTCAAACAAAAGATTAACTAAAAATACTCGGTTACAGAACGACAAATTCTATTGAATATTGGTCGATATATGCAAATAACAAATCCACAAAATCTGCTGCTCGCGTTGAACAAACTCTCAATGAACGTGATGAAACATTTTAAAAAAAGTACTGTGAACATGATATCAACAACTATTAAAGAAGCGCTGTTGGAAGAGGGTTCAGCATATAAAGGATTTAAAACATTATATTATTACAATTAAATTTTACATAATGTATAGTCTAGTCTTTGTTGTAGACAATTTAACAATACATAAAAATAAAAAAAAGGTTTACAATGTTATTTAGTGTTTTACAACGTTCGAATCGCAGTGCATGAGAACATTCAATCACAAATTATCCTTCGACAAAAATATCACTACATTGTATCACCCCTGCTCGAATGAATTCCCCAGTCACCGTTTGCCTGGATCGTTGAACCCAACGTCGTGCAGCATCCCGATCGAGTGGCCCATATTGAAGAGTCTGGCAGAGCCGGCGGCAGACGAGTGAACAATAAATTTAATTAATTAGCCATTTTCTCGGTGCATCGGTTTCTCATAACCTTGTCTGCGGGGCAAACGCGATCTCCGCCTCCCCGGTGCCGATGACCCTTAACCGATCGCGCGGAGCACCGGTCTGATCGATCGCAACCGTTCGCCATCGCTTAACGCAGATCGGGTCGACAATTCGACTGTGCCAGAACGCTCTGTTCCCATCGAACGGAAGCGAGGGTTATCGTCCGCAGAAGATGGATCACCCATACTGCCGCGGGTAAGTGATAAGCCATTTTGTCAGCTACCGTCGGAGGGGAGAGATGAGACTCGGTGGGACTCGGGCGTCAAATACAAAGAAAAGAATTCCCAACGGCGGCACACGCCGGGCGGGGGAAATCGAAATCGGACAAAACGAACGGACCATATCGGGCAGCGGGACGGATGGGCCGGCCGATAAACTTTCGATAATCGTTTCAATTAGCGACGAAAAAGGAAGAAATTAAAGAGCGCACCCCAACACGGCGGCGTCACACGGGTCTCGCGTGAGCAGCGCAGTTTCGCCCGGGTCCCGCCATCGCCCGTTGCAGTTTGCAGAATGTTCGCCTTTCCCGAGCGTGCGGGAGCGGTAAAGCAAACAAAAAAACGATCCCTCTTGGGCCGGAGGGGTTCCGGTCGGGCCCGGCGTCTGGGTCAATTCGATGATGCGCGGCGAGCGCGGTTCTCTAGAGCTTCCCCGTCGCCCATCGACAGGCTAACGGGAAGAGCTGACTTTCGTAGGCGGAGACGCGTCTCGCGGTACACCGAGATCGTGACGATCACGGAATCACATCCACCGGGGACCGTCGTTCCGATCGGAGGGGTTCAATCATGCGAGTCTAGGGGTCCACTTCCCGCCGTTTACCGACGCCGGTATCCCATTTGGACGGACTAATGGCCGAACGAATGCGTGCGTCGTGCAGCGCATCTCTCGGGTGGAGAAGCTGGCTCCTCACCCATCCAACAGGGAACCGAATGCAAAATGCAAAAATGCAATTAATTCACCGCGCGGGTTCTTTCGTTTGCGCAAGTCCAAATCGCACAAAGTGCACCCCAAAGAGGGAGACGACGGATGGATTCTTAATTTCAGATTATAGCTTCTAGCTGACCCGCGTGGTTGGGGTTCGACCCAATCGATCGATCATTTGCACGGTGCGTAAAGGGCTGTGCTGTGGCCACCTGCGACTGCGGGCAAAAGGCAACAAAGCGTTTGCACGCGCAGCGCTCATTTATTCCTCTGGGACCGGAGGAGAAATAATCCATAAAGCCCGGCACGCTTGAGCAAGAATGCGTTCTCCAGCGAGACGGCGGTTCCGATTGCGGCCGATGCCGATGCAGATTACTGCATAACAAATAATAATTAAATTAATTAGTTATTAAATTATACACTTCGTGTGCTTTCGCGTGTGCAGCGCGCGGACACCGCGTGGCGATTTAGCGCGCCCGGAACGGCGGGAAACTAGGGCCGGGATGTGCCCGCCGTTCGTGCCGGCATTGCAAGTCCCGGGAAGCAAACGGGATGTTACTGACCAGTGGCTTACTCGGTTCGCCGTACCGATGCGATAGAACGCCGTACGACGTCAACCTTCGGAGCCAATTGATCGGTAATGGTCCACCCCAGCCGGGAGAGCTTGTGGACCGTGAAAGCGTTCCACACGTGCTCCCACACGAGCGAGCGCGAGCGCGCGCGCAAGAAAGATGGGCTTTTCTTTCGTAATTAATTTAAGGCAGCGGGGCAGCGATCGGTTGGCCAACGCAGATTTGTTCAAGAAAACGCCATCCTTCCATCCTCCAAGAAGTAAGAAATGTAGCATCATCATCGTCATCGGTCGTCGATAAGCTAATATGCGGCTGCATAGTTGCGTGGAAAAGTAA
>KZ070427.1:106251-120088 GCA_002091845.1 Anopheles cracens
GCCCGTACAATAATAATCTACCCAAACAAGATTGGACCAGAACATCCTGTAAGCTTAGAACTACTTTATTCTGTATTAAATCTCACGCCACGTTTTTCGGGGGGAATCTGAAATGTCCTTTACGGTTACGGTGGATCAACAACTTATGCTTCGTCAAACTGCTCTTTTGCACGTATCGCTTACTACACTCGTCGCAAGCAAACGGTCTCTTATCGTCGTCGGAATCGAAAGCATCTTCGGCTTTCTGCAGTAAATTTACACACTCAACATTTTCCAGCGGCATTTCCTCTCCTAATATTCTCACTTCCCAAATGGATGACGTATCTCCTTCATTCGCTAACGCCACTTCGTTCCAATTATCTGATGCAGTTTGTAGTTCCGCTGCGTTGGTGTTATTGTCCTCGTTCCAATCACCACCCGAATTATCGGTTGTATGCCATTGGCCAGATGAACTCCAATCCGATGCAACTTCGTCTCGGATGACCTGTTCCTGATCTGAATCCCAATCTTGCATCTGATATACTACCACTCCATTCTCATTGCAATCGCTACCGGTGTCCGTAACAGCCTCCTCTTGCTGGTCATGGTCTGCCGCTTCCATAGTAACTTCAATATCGTTTTCTACGTCTGAATTCCAACATGCTTTGCGATTGTTTTCCACGACGACGTCCCAGTCCGTTTCTTCCGGTACTGCTTCTTCATACTGGTCTTGTTCCAAATCTAAACTACTTTCCACACATTGTTCCACATGTTCTTGCCAGCCTGTCTCCCCCTCGTTTTTGAAATCAATTTCTATCACTTCTTGGTACAACGTGGATCTGCTAACTGCAGGATTTTTGGTCATTTTCGTATCAGATGTTTTCCGTACGCTCAAAGCAATGAGGCAAATGTGCAGGTTATAGGTGTGATCTAGAAGACGTTTATAGCAAGTATGGTGCAATTTAGAGACAGTAATTTTTAACAATGCTCATCATCTACACCTCGTCAGCTTCTCTGCAATAAAACTGAAACGAAACAAACTGTGTTCATACTGGAAACAGTAAACCATTTCCTTGTGTGTTTTAACTTACCATGCCTAAGCACTATGTTAAAACTAGTATGTGCGGATGTCGACTGAACTTATTATTTAGTTAAATTAATATAATTTATCCGCTACACTATGGCAAGCAAACAGATGTTGCGAGCAGGATATTTGTTTGTTTACATTGGTAACAACAGGGTGGCTCTGTCAAAATTTCTGAATGATTGACATTTGCAAAAAAAAGAATTCTTGTAGGGGTATTCTAGAGGTTACAAACCTTTATTTGTAGAATGCCAGAATATTTAATAATATAATCGTTCAGTCGAACATTCTCGGTTTCGTGTCGTTAAAATTTGTTAGAAAAACACCAGCCCTAAGCCCATCAGCTAGCAGGTATAACCACGACGGTTGTTACAACTGTCAAACGCCAAAACAAATCCAAAACAATCCGCAAAGAAGAAGATCGGTTTGTTTTTGCTTTCGTTTGGTTCACTTTCGTTTCGATTAAAAAAGGCCGAAGGTAAAAAGAAGCACCGATTGCAATTACCTTCCGGCCACTGTACAGTCTAAAGTGCCTAAGGATATGACGGTTCCTTGCGTTACTCAATTAATTAATCCGCACCCGGCGATCTTCTGCAACAAGTGATTTTTTTTTGTTCGGTCGACGGAACTCGCACCCCTCCGCTTTAGCTGTGCGAAGAAAGCGTCTAGATTTAATAATCTAATTAGGGACACAAGCAGCGGGTGTTGTTTCGATCATGCAATCGCGCATAGTTTCCGATTTTCCTGCAAAAAGTGAGGAAAACTCAAGTTTAAGCCTGTTCTTGTAAATCGTTATATCGTCCCAACGCAAATTTTGCAATAGTATGTGTCAGCACGATGTCCCGTAGTGTACCGTAGGGGGGTAATCATATGACTGGCGTGCGGTCAGCACTACGTAAGCAACAGCGTTAGGGAATGTTTTTGTTTGTCACACACACGTACACACTCTTCACCCCCCAAATAACACTTCTCTTGTGCTGTGTTTTTCTTCCTCTAGGGATGCAAATCCTTTTTTCGGGAGCATTTTCGCGCAATAGGAAAGCACCACATCCGGTACGGCGTGCTAGCCATGGAACCTGCTCGAAGTAATCACGCCGGCCGCCCATTATCGGACAGGTGGTATGCGGACAGGAATTTTTGAATGAATCCCACCACCCCCGAACGCACGATCGGGTCCAATCAGCATCCAATCTTCCGACAACGCCGATAAGAACGCCGATGTGAAAATGTGAACCAATCGCAGCTCGCTAACGCTACCGGCAAAACAATCCCTGCAAACGGCTTCTGCACGCACCGCACGGACACGATAGATTAAATCCGATCACACTGCTAATTGGAGTCGGGTAAAGCGCTCTGTAGCACGACGACGCGGAACGCCGGAAGGGAAACGTACGGCGACCTAGTACACCCGCGCGTGACGTGTTACCACCCTCGGTGGACTGCGGATTGTGCGCGTGCGCCAGCGCAAGCCGAAGATAAAGCGAGCAGGGCAGGGCAGGACGATCACGGGTTTGTCAGTAATTTAACTAGCACCACGTAAAACACAACGCCACTGCTCCCGACAGTTGCGTGCGATCGGGCAACACCGACGGGCCTGGGCGTGTGTTAAGTCTCTTCACCCTGTTTCGCGTGTGTGTTTTTTTTTCATTGCTTCCGTCGCGAACCCATCGCAGCAAAACATCCCGAGCGTTGGGAACGGGTGTCGCCAAAATAAAAACAGCAGCGCCACATGCACGGACGAAGAAAACGTGCAACACAGCGGACGTCAATTGGCGCGGAAATAGTTGGATAATGAAGTATCTGCGACGTTGAGGTGATGTGCAAACGGGAAAAGGGTTCTACTCCGTACGATGCGTGCGTGATCCTATCTACGGTGCCTACGATTTGTGAGATAAACGACGAGTAGTAATCGCGCGATGGAAGATTACGTGCTGGTGAAAATTGAGCCCGTGCAACGGGTGGATGCAGCGTGTGTGTGTACCTCGCATTGCAACAAGCATTCTAATGGTGCATCGAAATAAGCTGTGTAGAACGGAGAGGTTTTCGGAAGTGCAAGTGTGCGTTACGTAGTAGTAAACGTGTGCCCGATCCCAAAGTTTATTGTCGGAAACGAGCAAAGTTGTGAAGTTTGAAACAAACTACCTGAAGCGTTCGTAGCGCAAGGCGTCTGGTTGGCGGCGTCGGTTAGCGGCGTGTTGCAGCAATCGCGGCTATCCCTTTGCACCGATTCGTTGCCGTGCTGTGCATGCAGTCTGATCGATCGAGTCGCATTTGGACTATAAATATATAATGGCCCTGTTCAATAAGCTGCTATTCAACAAGAAAAGAAATACTAGCTCATCGTCGCAGAAAACAAATCCCGGGTAAGTGTCTAGCCGAACGCTACAGGTGCCCTGAAGACTATTATGAGTCAATTGAAACATTAATCACAATTGATATGTGCTTTGGATCTTTAGTACAAACCTTCACGACCAAGGTGTTAATTGTACGGGTTGATAAATTTTAACCAGTACTGATTAAGTAGTATATGAAGTATATAAATAGAATAATCCGTAATGCGTAATGAGCGTAATTGTAGTCATCAAATGAAAACGCTTGCTGAAAAGGATTTTTTTTTATATTTTAAGTAATATTCTTCGGGATATTTCACATGGGTTTAAGATTGAGGTAAGATATTTCTCATTTGGAGTATTATTTTCAATGGTCTTATAAAATTCAAATAGAAATCGTTTTTTTTTGTTATAAAACCAAATAATGGATAAGGAAATAAAGTGATCATAAAAATGAAATTTCAGGTTTTTACCGGAATTTCAGAATCACAAATTTGGAAAGGATTTGGACATTTGGATGTTCTAAGACATAAAAATAGGAAGATTATGGAAGGGGAAAAAGCTCCATGTTTGTAATGAAGATCTGTTTTTAGATGATGCGGCTGCTATTCATCATTGTTTCTTATATCGCATGCCATGGTAGCCTCGACAAACTACATCAGGGTGATGTACCGATAAGCTGTCGTACATGTGAAGTCGTCAAAAACGGATCTTTTTCTTTTTCCCTTTTCCACACCCTCTCGATTGTGGGTGGTGTGGGTGTGGGACCGGGCAGGGCAGGTCATCTTCGCGGTGTGTTTCGCGATGTTTACTGGCCCCGTGTGCGCGGTGTAGCTTGTATTTTTCTTCTTTCGTTGTTGTTGTGTTGCTTCACTCTTTATGCGGATATTATTTTTAGAGGAACGAAACCGAAACCCTCCCCCCATTACACCCACCGAGCCACATGGCTTTTCCTGTGCGGCGAGGTTTGAATTAATTTTGGCCAATCGAAGCGATCGCGATACGATCTTTGATCGATGTTTCTGTTGTTTCGTTCTCCCGGTCGGTCGGTCGGTCGGTTACCTTCGCGCAAACACCGTTCCGTGTGAGTCGTGTGTTTCCGCGGTGATAAATATGATCGCTCATGTGCAGAACGTGCTGATTTGCGGGAGAACGGTTCCACGTGTACCGGCATTGGGCATGACTGCTTGCTTTGCTTGCTTTTGGCCTGTATGATCGCGATCAATTCGTTTTCTATCGCCGATGTGGTAATCGATAGATTCGGCACCATGCGCGTCATTCGAAAGGACAATTGTTATTTTTCTTATGTGCGCCAATGACGATCATTTACACTAAATTGTAGCAGTTTGAATGAATGAAAATGCATGACCGTGTCGTTGCATCACGGTGGGCGTCGTTCTGGTAGTCTTGTGATCATTTGCAAAACATGCCGACACTAATACGTGCCAGTAGTAAGTCTTTTTAATTCAAGGGAAGTTTGAACTCAAATTTGGAACAAATCATAAGAATATGAATAAGACCAAAAATATAAAAAGGTCGTTTTAATGTAATTTGTATATACCTCTGTAATCTCTACTTGCTTTTAATATCCTTTTTAATATTGGTTTCGTGCTTAAAAAACTATGTGACTATTTTTAACAATTTATTTTATTAACTTATTTAATTTTTAAATTCTATTTTTTTTCCTTTATAATCTTCTTGGTCGAGCTGCCAAATAAGATTTTCGATTGTGTAACTATATTTTTTCTAATTTAACTTTCTAAGAGATCATTTTTTTTCATCTAATTGCCGACTTGCAATGTCGATCTTTGTTGCATAATTTCTATCAAATTTAATTTCTATTATTTTGTTAATTTTCGTTAAAATTGTACAAAGCACAACAAATTAAAAAAGAAAATCACAGTAAACCAACATATTTTTTTAGATTTTAGATTTAGACCAAAATTAGATTTCACTTTAAAATATGTCCCGCGCTAAAAGTTGTACCTATTTTGTACAATATATCAGATTTCTATATACTTTACAAAGTCATGATATTTCGTTCAAAAATCCATAAATTACATATAACGTTGAAATTTTCTACAGCTTTCCCTCGTTAATTGAAAATTGAAAATAAGTTCAAAACTTTCGAACTCAACGTTTTTAAAGAGTTTTTAATGTTTGTACTCGCTTTTTAACAATATGTTTACGATTTCCACGAGAATGTTAGGAAAGAAAGACGAGGGAAATGGTTTGACTGAGAAATTCGCAAAAATCCAATATTCCAATATTACAATTAAAATTCCAATCAAACACTGGAAATTTATCAAAAAATGTCTTCAGAAGGAGTAACAAAAACGATTAATCACGGCGATGAGTTTTACAAAAGATGCTTCGAAAGGATGTACTTGTTTCAAGCATATCCTTTATTTGGTGTTTTCTTACCGAAAAAAGACTTCTTACCGAAGGAACGAAAACATAGCGCGGCACACTCCACGCTTGAGTGAAACGCGCTTTATTTGACTTTTATGTTTACAACCCAGACTTTGCGACGTCCGCGTCCGGCCGCGGCCCATCACCTACCGGTATGATTAATACGCGACCCCGTATTGAGTTCGCACCGCACCGACGACGGGGGCAACATCACCCATTGTGTGCATCCTTGCTGTTTGGCGTTCCTGTGCCCATCCCCCCGCACGACGAATGGCTCGACAAAAACAACTTCACCGAGCAAAAGTGTGTCGTGACCGTGTCTTAAGCGTTAGTGTTAATTATTTCTTTCGCCAAAGCGTTCGTCACAGCGCTGGTCACAAGACCTCTTGCGCCTGCATCACACGACGCGGGCGCGTGGTCTTCATTCGGACGCGCGTCGTATTTATGTACTTGCGTAATGAAGCATTTACGAGCTGAAGTAAGCTGAGAAGAAGCAGCCGGGGAAAGGTGGTGTTGGGGTGGTGATGATGGAAAGCAAGGGAAACAGGAACCCCAAACCACACCCCGCACGGTAGGATTGTCCTCTTCTGGGGAGGAAAGAAGCAGAGGATGGTGAAAAGTGGAAAAACGAATGTCCACCTCGTGCGTGTTTTTTTGTAAGCAAAATAATGCGAAAGAATGCACACCAAAAGTCGCAGACGCATTCTGTTGTTCGGCCTTCGTATTGCGGTGAAATGTCTTGAAGTGAGCAGCTAATGATGGAGAGTTGCACTTCTGAAAGCGGCATTTCATTTCATGACAGACAACATCCTGTAGTAAAGTTAAAAAATGGAACAGATGTACTTTTTGCGATTGGGCTTACTGAAGTTTTCTTATGGATCCATTCGTTTATTGTATATTACAGGCAATATTGATCCCAAAATATTCGTTTTATTGATCTTTTTTTGCAGTAATTGATCAGAGATCAATCAAAGACAATGTGTTGCTATAGTTGGAGCTATTGTATGTAATTGTTTGCGGCTCAGATTGTTGTATAATGCGGAATACATAGGTAAAATGTATCACTGCAATCTTAATCGCCATCTCTTGGCTGATAATACATCTAAAAAATGGAGTTGTTTTTGAAGTTTTATCCAATTTTATCTTCTAAATCTACAGAAGCAGATTTCTAACTAGATTTTCGCTTGCAGTTAGAGCAGTTTCATCAAATTAGATCATGTTGCATGTACCTTTGGACACCTTTGCTTGGACTAAAAGGAACTGTTTCTGAAAAGGAACTAGTTACATCCATTCGGCTGTTTGCGGATTTTAGCATTCAAGACATTGCTAGCATAGCATTTAAGACGTTGAAAACAGGCTCGACGTCAGAGAGGATACCTCGTCATCAGGATGTATTTCCGGTCCCATGATCATGCCTTGCAAGACACGTTCGACGTGGGCAGCTCGGTTTCAAAATAGCTTCGACACCGGCACCCGCACCTCATTCATTTCGCATTCATTCATTAAACGTTTTGCGGTGGCTCAATCGGGTGCATTGTTGCACACCGTTGTGTGGGTGTGTTAAATTCGTCTCGCTACAGCCGTACGAAACCGATGAATGGGTGCCGCATCACCGTCGAATCATGTGGCCCTAACTGCAGCACTGGGTCGCCGGCGTCACTGGTGTTTTGTCGCGTTATTCGAGGAATGCGCTAGGGAGGAATCCACAGTGTGTCTGGGGAGTTCGCTACCAGTCGCCTGACGCATTGATTTGAGGTTTTTTGTCGTTGTTGCTTCAAATGTGTTGCAGCTGAACAGTAACACAAAAAGCGAATGCATGTTTGGCGGCGCGTAATCTAAATGAAAATAGCGACACCTCTCAACGGTGAAGAAGGTAACGCACCGTCGGCTGTACCGCGTTGGAGGCGCGGTGTGGCGGCGACCGGCTATTATCATCAGCGGACGATCATCAACTCATGTGAGCGCAAAATGTTGGTCCCACTCCCCCAAGAGCACACGCGGAAAGCTATTTATTGTCGCAAGCTTACTTTTTATAGCCACAATAGCGTAAAGCTGCCTGTTGATGAGGTGCTGCTGCTGCTGCTGCACCCTGTAAGAATTCTGATTTATTGGTCCTTTGGGCGGGGTGGAAGCGAAAACGGCTTGAATGACACACAGGGCGGCCATTAAGCGCTACTAAAAAAAGGTTATCATATGCTGTTTGCTCTAATCCGGCTCAGCGTGGTGATGACTTTTCGGGCACTGCATGGCACTGCCACTGGCTGGCCGAGGGTGGAGCGTGTTAAATGTTTTGAAGTGATGTTTGCTCCCACTAATCTCGGCTGGAAGAAGTAAGAAGCTAGGCGAAAGAAGTAAGTGCAGGTTTATTAAGTTATAGCATATCGTCCCATCGCAGAAACACGACGTCATTGTCATTTGGTAGTCGTTTTTACTTCTTTTTTTATTCTAACCGCGACAAGGATCTTACATAAAGACCGTTTTATTGATCGTCACACGATAAGACGGGTTTACGTATGACGGTTCACGTGCTTCCTTTTTTTGCTGTGTCTGATGTTCGCCCCGATATCGCCACTAGCTTCTAATTGGTCGTGTTCTTGTTGTGATGCTTTTTGAGTTCAATTTTGTTTTCGTCACCGCTAGACCGCAAGAACGAAACGACTTCGGCGCTATCAATAGCTCGAGTCGGGCTGTCTGCAGAGGGCATCGAGTTTGGCACGCGATTTCCGTTGCACACGTTTGCGGTAACGGCCATTAACTTAGGTAGATAAGGCGCGAATTTGGAGGAGGGAATTTGCGGAAATGGAGAACGCGGTCCCAGAAGTGTAGAAGCCAATAAACCTGATAAAACAATCTGCGTGACCTGGCTCAAGTAAATATATTACCTTCGTAGATACTTAGTCACACATAATGAAGCCGGTCGATCGATCATACCCCCGGCCCTTATCTATCGCCCTTTGTAGCGCAGATCCCTCTCTGAAGGATAATACTGAGTTATCGCCGATGGTGCGGTTGCTGATAATCGTAAATGTTTAAACTATTTATGTCACTTGCCCCGTCAACCAAATCCCTTTGATGGGAAAAAGCTGACTTTGGCCGGTGGAACCAGGTGAGGCGTGAGACACGAAGCCGGTCGTCTAATCCCAAGTTGGTTCGCGGGTGGAAGTGGAAAAGTCATGTGACTTGGATGAAGGAATTCCGCGTGACTTTGGCACGCAACCATCGGCCGGGGGGGATAGTGACGGACGGGGCCGGTTAAACCGCTCACGCGGGATTCGCTAATGCGCGTGCGCGCTCGCGGCAGTCATCAACGCGCGCTCACACTCGCACACGATCGATAACGAAACAATATCCATCTCACAGTAAACAAGCGCCAATTTATTGTTGCATTTACCAGAATGATTCGGACGATTTCCCAAGCGACCAGAGATTAGGCTATTGGCCACATTTGACAGCGATGGATCTATGCTTAATATTATTACTAAGTACTACGAACGGGAAATATGTAATCAAATTGGAAGATTGTCCGCATTTTGGGGGTAAATCTTTTCGGCTCAATTAGCCAGAACGTACACAATCCGGACGATGAAACGATTGGTTAATGACGATTTGCAGTACACACTATGCTATACGTCTTGAACGACTTTAAAAAAAGTCAAATTTCAACTAGAAGACAGATTTGGTAGAGGTTTAATGACTTTACTAGTTTCAATGTTATCCCATTATCTCTGTTGTCTAGTTTTTTTTCTTATATGTCCATAGTTAAGTTCAGTTAAGCCGTGCAGCTTAGAACCACTTGAACCGCGCATTGCATTGAGTGTTGCTTCAAAGCCTAGGAAGACCCCCAAACATGTCACATGCCCGTTTGGAGGACGCTTTCGTTGGGAGTTATCGCACCGCGAATGCTATCTGGTTTCCATGCGCGTGGTTGCAGTACTTCCTCGATTGGTTGAGACAGCCGTCGTCCTCCCGCTCGCCCGCTCCATATGTATGAGCGTGTCAGCAGAGGGATAAGAAGCTATTCCAAAATCCGCGTAATCACCCATATCATCTGATTCCTCTCCCCCCCCCTTTCTTGCTTCTCCTGGCACTTCTGGTGCATTATTCAACGGTGACGGTGTCTTATCACATTGAAGTAGCAATTACTGAACAAGTACTGATCAGATTTTTATGCGAAGCTATAAAGTGATCCTATCGGCATGTAATTTTACTGACTCGCTGTGTTGTTACCTTCAATTTCCGCAACCCCCAGACAGTTCCCGTTCAGCGCAGACCAGGTACGCATACTGGTGTTTAAGGAGTGTGATCTTCGTGGCCGGAAGCTACTGTTCGACTCCAGCACGCTCGAGAAGGTTTCGTCCGACAGCAACAGTGCGGCGGCTGCGGCAGCATTCGCCAGCGACCACCATCCGCCGTCCGTGCCGCAAGTGCAGAAGTGCGAACACTGCAATGTCGTCTACCGGGTGCGGAAGGTAAAGCCAGTGAAAATTATGTGTTAATAAAGGGTGAATAAAGTGTCAATAATGTGTTTTGCGGTGTCGATTGTATATGCTTTGGTGTAAATTGGTCTAATTCGCCTGGAAGTATGCAATCAGAGCATCTAAAAGCTTTATTAACGTATTATTGACGATTTATTTGTTGAGTCTCAATCAAATTTCGTATCTATCCCATCATCTTAATGAACTCTATACTTTCTCTCCTGCAGCACAACGATCCTCGTAATGATACCACCATCAAGACGGAGATCAAACAGTTCGAGGAAATGGTCTTTGGCTCGGCACCGATAGCATTCCGGGGGAGTAGCTTTAAGGTACATTGGCTTAAAGCTCCCAAGACACTGATGTGCTCGCTCGTGTTCCCAACGCCGGTGAACAGCGGCACGAAGAAATCGTCGGTCTCCACCCATCCCGGATCGGAACTGTTCATCAATGGTGGAAGCAGTGGCGTTGGGAGCACTGTCGGGAATGGCGCTGTTGATTACAACCCTTCCGTGAGCGACCTCAGCTCGATCGGTACGGGATCGTTACATTCGTTCACGGTAACATCCTCCACCGCCACGCAACACGATCCGTCGATGTTACACCGGCTGCGACCCGTGTTGCCGGCGGAGTTTTGCAACTTCGATCGCTTCACCGATCTGCGGCATTCGTCCAACAGTGGTGTCGATTCGGGCTACGGTGGTACGGATCCGTGGGGTCTTTCGGGGTCCGGATCGTCGCGTAATCCTGCCTCTTCCTCACACCGCAGCAGCCTGTCGTCGATCTACAGCGACTTCGACTGTATCCGGCGCATGAGCACGGATAACTTTAGCATGGACATTCCACCGTCACCGAACTGTGTCAGTCTGGAGGATTGCCACTCGTACGGTAGCTTCCATCGGCGGGTGTCGAAGAACATGACGTCGTCGTTCGAAAACCGTCACTCGATCGCTGATCACGTTGGCCACCTGGAGGAGCTTGGACAGATGATGGCAGCAGGGCAGGGTGGCGGGGGTGTTGGATCGCCGCATGCAACGAATGCAACCGCCAGCGATGGGTGTGTGGTATCGCGGAACCGTCGCAACAGTGAAACGATGGAACTGAACCGTCGGAAGGCTTTCAGTGGCGAACTGCTATCAGCTACGGCTACCAACTATCAGGGCAAGGGTCCGAGTAAAAAGCAGCGGTTGGGTGTGGCCATTTGTATTCGGTTGAACGACACGATGCTGCAGGATACGGACACGTTCTGTTCCGAGCATATGACGGTGTTTGAGACGATCTTGTGCCGGGTGCGCATCGCGGTCGAAAAGGCTTACATTAGGTGGCGCTTCTTCCTGCAGGTAAACGAGTAATATGACACAAAGTCTACCAAAAGCAGCGTTCTGTTCTTAATGGCATTACTCCAGCATTGTTAATTGCCTATAATGACTTTCTGATTTATCAATTACACGTTATTTGTTTACTGCGACAATGCCATTGTGAATAGAGAGCAACTTTTGTTGGCTAGATATTTATTTTCAAAGTGTTTTTTTTTTTATATAAAACTATCTCTCGTTCTTATATCTGTTGCAGATCATGCTGGGAGCGTGGCATTCTACGCAACAATGGCTGAATGATCTATTTACGGCACCGCGGTTGAATAACCCAGTATGGTTGACGCTCAGCAGTAGCACTCTGACCGATCGGAACTTGGCTTCCCTGGCAAGCACGTTTATGAACGATCTCTGCTCGCTGCTATCGTTGGCTGATACGAAGGATACTAATTTGTAAGTAGGCGGAAGATTTGCAAAAAGGTAAACAATCGTAACCTTTTTTTCTGGTTCTGTTGTTATATTCCAGCTTCATCAGCACCATGATAACGGCCGTGCTGACACACCATCTCGGCTGGGTGGGCACGATAGCCGCCATGACGACGACCGATGATTCGTCGCCGGGCAGCAAGCTGGATCTTATCAGACGGGAGAAGATGCGCATGAATGAAATCACCGCCAACCACCCGTACAGTGTGCTTTGGGCTCAGCTTGGCGATCTTTACGGTGCAGTTGGATACCCGACCAAGCTCTCAAAGACAATCATTTGTGGCAGCTCGCAGCTGAGCAACATGCTGGACAAGATACTGAACGTGCTGTCGTACTTTATACGCTGCTCCGAGATTAAACGTACCGTTTACGTGGAGTCGTTCGATGAAGCAAACGTACGGACGGCTTTCATATCGCAGCGCGCAAATGTCGCTTCGATGCAAGTAGACCGTTGCGAAGCGGAAGAATTGTCGAAGAAGGCAGTCGGTGTACGTTCGGCGGGTTTAGTAGAACCTGCGGCGCAACAACAACCACTTCCCCGTTCGTCCTCGTCCGGTATGGTACGGTCGGCAACGAGGATGAAAAACCTAGCATCGCTGGCGGGTGGTAGCGAGAAGGACATATCGCAGCACGGTGAGGCTTCCGCCAATCCGAGCAACGAGGAGATGCAGAAAGCGTTGAAGAAGAACGTAATGAATGACATTCCAAACGTGCTGGTGTACCGTGACTCCCGGTTCGTTCGCCAGGAGCTTCGAATAGGCAACAAGAGCATGGACACGGGGTTGGTCATGAATGCGCGCGAAAAACAGTACCTGGAAGCACGTTATCAGATCGGTAAGGTGGCTTTGCTACAGCAGCAGCAGCAGCAGCAATCGACCGATCCGGAACTGGCGCAGGAAGCATTGGTGCTGGACGGTAATGAACATCGATCGGTGGACGACGGGGATCGTGAGTCGGTTCGGTTGTCCTATCTCATCACCGAGAACAGTCTTGGACTGGTTGGTACATCGGATGTAGCCGAATCGCAGCCTCAACAACAGCGCCTGATATGGGGCGTCGAAAAGACAAGGGAAGGCATCACGTTCGAGCAGCTCAAGTACATCAGTCTGCTGCGGGGCGACTATCAGGTGCAGAAAGACAGTGCTGTTAGTGATACGCAAACAAAGAGTGGTGCGGGTAACAACAGTGAGGTTGTATTTGTGCTTGGCGAAAACGAAATGTTGAAAGATATCCATCGGAAGACGACTTCCGGGCAGGATGTGGATGGGTTGTTGAAACCGTTAGGGATAGTGCAGCCATTGAAGCACTGCTGTCGGCAAAAGTTCAACAGCTTCGATAAGTATCAACAGATTGCGGCCAATTTCCTGAAGAGTCGCAACCTACCCGATCACCATCTCCTGGAGAGGGGGAAACCGTTATCACCTGAGCAACACGAGCTGGTCGTGAGCGATGCTCCATTACCGGCCGTTTTTATTGATTCTCCAAAGAACGATCTATCGACTGGCGAGTGCACCGTTTGCCATCAGATACCGACAGTTTTCTGTCTTCAGACGCCCACAAATGCGTCGGAAATGGAATTTGTCGGAGATTTTTCCGACACAGAGCACAGAACGTCCTACTGGAACGAACGATCCCTGCTGGGAGACGAGAATGATGAGCTTCGAGCGAAGCATCCGGGTAGTATTTTGAAGCTGATTGAAATTCCCTTCCCGAAGGGAATGCGAACAGCGACCGGTGGACATGACGAGAATAACAACA
>KZ070430.1:0-13111 GCA_002091845.1 Anopheles cracens
GAGTCGGAAGTCGCACGGGACGGGCCGTGGGCATGAAGTATGTTTATGTGATTGTTCTGTTTACGCTCGTTTGACATCCTCGAGCGGTTAAGGTCCCCGGGGCAGGGAGCGAATAGCGATTGTGCCCACGTGGCGCAGCGTTTGATTCCACCCGCGGTGAGCTTGAATTGATTTCGGGCGGAAATTCGAACCGAGCTCTCGGGCTCCCAGGGTTATGTCGATTGATTTCGAGACGTCTCGAAGGCAGTTGCGGCCTGTTTGCCTGTTGGCAGGCGCGTGTGGATGGGCACGAGCGTTCGGTAGGCCTCAAGAAGACCGCCGCAAGAGCGGCTCGAGTTTCGAAAGATTAATGATCACCGCACTAAGAGGGCCGTCTGATGGGGATTGAGGTGATTTACATGGGGTGATGTCTTGTTTTTTTCTGCTGTATTTTCTGACATGCAGGAATGTTTTAGGTGCTTTTAGCCATTCGTTCTTTTTATATTTTATTTTTCAGACATTTTTCATAAAGAAAGGAACAAATAAGGCGATAATAAACATTGACAATCTTTATATTGCATAATTTAGGGCATAGGTTTGGCTAATCCGCCCAAAAGTAGGCTATTTGCATGACAAACCCTTTATTACTGGTGTACAAACGTTTGACCCTTCAAGGAATGCTCTTTGTACATGTTTTAGTACAACGCTTTAATCTATTTTTTAAATAAAGAAAAAAGGAAAAAGTTGAAAGCTCTCCAGAATAGCTAAATTGTGTTTAAGAACATTAGTGTATCCGAAAGGACAGCCAAATGCAAAAGAGAATTGGTTTAGGATAAATTAATTTACTACAGCATGGGCTGAAGAAGTCTTGAAGTCGCTTTGTATTTGACAGCTCTGTCATCCCTGGACACTAACGGCAATGCATGGCTTGCTAAGTACCATTTGAAGCCATTTGTATGCTACGCCACATCCACACTGTTCCTGAAGTACTTGTGCGTACAGCAACCTCAATTACCATCAGTGCCCAGAACGTTGCCAGTGATTAGGCAACATTGCAACATTGCTCATTACATAATGGGCAAACATTCGTCGGGAAGCCTCAAATCCCCGGGATCCGGGAGCTTTGCAGTCGCCGGAGAAGGGCAAAAATTAGAGAACAAAGAGTTTTGGAGTACCCACGACGACGTTGACACACAGCTGCAGGACCATTTATCAGATGAAATCCATCCAATTTGTGCTGTGTGTGCTCCGTGGGAGCACACCGACAGGGCAGGGGAGATTAGCTTTTGACACTAGCGGACACAAGCTTCAGTTCCATTGTCTTCAAGACAAAGGATAGATAAAAAACTGCCAAACTGTGTGTGCTCGCTTGTACGATTCATCCAATTTTCAGGCGCCCGTTTTGTGGATTCCTGGGAGTGGGAAATCTTGCCAGTAGTGTACACTATCTGACAAAACTCTGTCTACAACTTGATTGCTATATTTGTGTTGAGCAAGAAACGGACGAAATCAAAAGTTGTTCTAAGTCGCATTCGTACGCGGGGTCTAGAAGAAGCCGTTCATTGAACTTCGGGCGACGTTGGGAGCGCTCCATCCGAGAATCACGGTCGACGAAAGAGGCACTAATGTGCTGGATGGTGCACTTCTGCCTTTTTTCTCTGCTACCATTCCGCAAGAAGAGCCAACGAAGATTTCGGGAGTAAGATTCCAGCGGGCACCAATCGCCCATCGCGAGAAAACTTGGCCGCCATCTTGGCGCCAGCGTTATGTACAAACAGTTTTATTCTTAGTAACTCCCTTAGTTTCGTGTCTCCGCAGTCCGTTTGGCGGGATTGACATTGCGCGAGCGACGTTCCCGCTTGCCCACTTCCCAAGAATGAGCTGGAGAAAAGATTCTTCCGCTTTGCGAGGGCACTCCCAAACCCGCGGGCAATAGTATATAGCATCTTTTGTAACTGTTTGCCGCTTTTTACGTCCGTCCCGAGTGAACGGGCTGCGAGCTGCAAAGTGGATTTGGCTGGAAATGGGATTGTAGATCTTTCGATTGGATTGTTTGTGGCGTGGAGGCGTCAGCGTAGAGGTCTCTGGTGTGATTTTGTTTTTTGCCTTCTTCTTCTGTTGTTTCGACAAGACGGTTCCCTGTAAAACCCTTACACTGTCACGGAGCGTAAAGAGCAAGCACCTTACAGGGTACGAACCGGCGTACCGAACCGGGCATCTTTTATGGGCGATGATAACTTTTGATCGTTGTTCCTCATGCATGACTAAAGAATGCATAAAGTAAGTTGTAATGGTGTTAGCAAAAGTAGATCCGAATCGCTGCCAGTATCCTGGTTCTGTGATTTATGGCTGTAGTTTTACACGGTATGGTTCTGTGCGCCATCAAAAGGGTGGCTTTTATTTGCGATTGTTCAAAATTTATTCAAAAGCGAAGAAATGGCTATTGAATAACCATCGTAACGGGCTGAACTGATCGTTAGAACGCTAGCGCCTAAATGTATATGACCATGCTACATTCTTGTATTCATAGTAGCTCTTAGTATGTACGCTATGGCCTTCGGTAGTCTCAATAACATAAACTATTGATACATTTGGCAAGTATGGCTAATCATTTTGATAATGATAACAAATGGAAACCAGGAATATGTTACTACGAATTGCATACTTCTGGGCTGATTTATCGTTTTTGAGCAAAAATGGTTTAATTTGTCAATACTTATTTATCATTTAAAATTTATTCCAAATAGCAGAAAAAAACTATCGAAGGAAGCCACATTTATCGATCGCTGTAGCCATGAGCCAACGCATCGTCGCATAACTGCGCCTAAATGTATGTGAAGCGATCACAATCTTGTGTTGCTTGTAATTCTTCGCATGTACGCTATTACTTAGGGTGCTTTCAATTATACAAACTATTGATAAATTTGTTACGGATCGCCATAAACTAGCGATTGTTTTCGATTGTGTACATCGCAAACTGTCACCAACGCGTGACAAACTCACCGTAAGCGTGTGTCGCTCGCTTCGCAACAATAGATAGGAATATGTACAACCGTTTCGCCTCCGGTGATGGATATCTTCTTCCACGATAAAAATTCACCAATATCCTCCTTCCGATCCGGCGTGCCGTCATCGAATGCATTAGCTATCGGGTGCGTTTGCTAGAGTTTTGTTGTTGCTCAGAATCTGACCGCTGGGAGAACTAACCCACGCGTCAATTCGTCACACACCGGAAGAAAGTGCGACCGTGCGGCAACCGGCAACCGGAACCGATTCGCCCGAAGACGGCGACGGCACCCATCAATTTTTATTACCGTAACATCCAACAAAACGCGTGAGGTACCGTGACGCACCGATTTATCTCCATCGAAGGCAATCGAAGCCTTGTGTTCCCGCCGGTACGAACGGATTTTCGTCACTTCCGGGCGAAGTTTCCTATCGAAATCATCTTTTTATTCCGGCTCATCAAACGGATCCGTTTGATGACTCGGCACCGAATGATCAATCCCGAAAACCGCGCGGTCACAGATGTGATCCCCAGCATCGACCTCCTTGGAGATACGACAGACGGTAGGAGATCCGCTTGGAATGACTCACGGACTTGCGTTTCTTGCGTTTATCTCTCTCTCTCTCTCTCCATATTAACGACCAATACTACGAAACTCCCCAGCTCCGGAACGTGCGTTCCGGATTAAAGCGAGCCGATTTTCCAGGCGTCATTAACTCGTAATTTAATGATTTTTTATGATTTCCATTCCGCCCCAATATTATGTTAGCAAATAGTTTTCGTTTCGCAAAATCAAGTATACTCCCGGCCCGGGGTGTAGCCAATTGAAGCGAGGCAACAACATGGGTGACAATATAATTTATACAAATGTGTGTGTGTGTGTCGTACGAACGCTGGCGATGGTATCCCGGAAATGCCATTAAGATTATCACTCCAAGATGTCGAGGCCGGTCTCGAGCAATGTTCTGGGAGCAATTTCTTTAAAGGGGATGTGGACGTGCAGGTTCTCGCGACATATGGCTCAGATGACTAACGAGGAAATTTGTGCATTTATTAATTTGTGTGATTGCTTATAGCTACTTCCTATTGGAGTACATTGTATCAATACAGAACACCTCACAAATCCTTTTCAATATTGTGGCAAACGAGTATCGAAAGGATCGCGCGTTCCCGGTCTCTAAGTATTACAGATAAGCGATGCTTCGCGTGGCCAATAGTTGGCAACGGGTGACTTCTTAATTTAAGATTCAAAAAACGAGGAAACCCTTGCACTTGTCTGGTTTCCATCTTTCACTCGACGGAGAGTGTCATCACGGGACAGTGACAGTGATATTTTCCCGCACACGCCAAAAAGGGTGGATAGTTTTCCCTCCCGCCAAACCAGGGCTCACCCTCGCGACCAATAAAACCAAGTGAAGTGCAAGGAAAACGTACCCATCCGGCGGTGCAGTTGATGCGTAACGGACATAAAAAGGACGAGCGGCGCCGTGAGTCATCGTGCAAATGGAGATTTATTATCGTGCGATGCTGGGGAGTTTTGAGCGTCGGCGATATATGAAGATCACTTCACGCGGGATGGATTTATGATATGAAATGATAGGAAAAAAAAGCTGAATCTGGAGGATCTTTTAGTGTTGTCATAATGGCAACATCCCGGTGAAATCCGTCCCGATTGGACATAAAGTACGCTAGCGCTCATGCATATTTATGCCATTCGTTCCGTGGCTCTTCATTCTTCATCGATGAAGTCAATGACAAATGAGAAAAATTTCACGCCATCTTTTTATTCCGGCTCATCAAACGGATCCGTTTGATGACTCGGCACCGAATGATCAATCCCGAAAACCGCGCGGTCACAGATGTGATCCCCAGCATCGACCTCCTTGGAGATACGACAGACGGTAGGAGATCCGCTTGGAATGACTCACGGACTTGCGTTTCTTGCGTTCATCTCTCTCTCTCTCTACATATTAACGACCAATACTACGAAACTCCCCAGCTCCGGAACGTGCGTTCCGGATTAAAGCGAGCCGATTTTCCAGGCGTCATTAACTCGTAATTTAATGATTTTTTATGATTTCCATTCCGCATCGGATAATTTAACGATTGTTTCGTTGCTCCCGCGCGCGTGCTCCGGCTGCGAAGGGACGTGCCGTAACCCCTGCCTGCGAAGAAGTGGATCTTCCGCAGGGACGCAAGTCCCGCAGAGTGCGCGTTAAAAAGGGGAAAAATTAATTGTCACCACCAAACCACGCGTCTCCGGAAGCGCGCGTTGTAGTCTTTCATCGAGAGACAACTCGGCAGACAGCCGGAAAGGACGACGGAAAGCGTGCCTTATGGACCGGGGTCGCCACGCCGAGGAAGGTGATGATGAAGACGGACATTTATAATCGCTATAACTAACAAAAAAAAAGAAATAAAACCATTTTCCAACATGAAATTCGCCAGCCGTTCCGTCTCCCAGGCGACACCGTTCGCTCGTTCGTCGGACTCGAGACGGATCTAATCAGGCGTTTATGGCCGCTACAAATGTGGCCGTTCCGGGTCTGAAGTGTTCGCAGGTTCGCAGGCGTTCGTTGTAGCGAAGAGGAGATTTAAAATAAACAGCTCTCGATGGAGGGATAGCAATTAAAAAAGCGCCAAGTAAACAACAATAAAACTGTGGTGACAGCTAGCCAAACAGAGCACTCCATGGAATGACAGCCCAAGCAATCCAGCCAATAGGCGCCTAAATGTATGCTCACGTGGTGCGGAAAGAGTTGCTACTTCTTTTTGGTGCTAAACCGCGCATCTCGCTTTATGTCTAGCGATATCTAGCGATGCAAAAGAATTGCAAGAAAAAAAAATGTCTGAAAACGTCTGAACGGACACGTTCACCGAACCACGAGCATCATAAATCAGCGATTCGAAGCCGTCCCTCATGGGCGGTAGGGAGTTTCTTCGCTTCGTCCCGGCCCTTCCCCGCCAGACCGGAAGTCGTTCATAATGCAAACGTTACTGAAACCGATTTTAGGAAGATGTTCGCATCCGGCTTCCGAACCGGCAGCGAACGGCTCATGCGTTTTTCTTCCCGCACCGAGCCCCGGCTGGAATATTGCCAATGCAGTCATGCAGTCCTTTAAGAATGGCTCTCCTCTTTTTTTCCTTCCACTCCTTCTGCTTGCTCATTCGCACAAAAGGGGGCGCTCGCTGAAATAATGTTATTACAGTAATGCATTGCAGTGCCCGGTGTATGTGCGTTTGTTTGCATGGCGTGGAAAGTGATATTTATTTATCTTCTTACTTGCAAGGGGAACTATTCGCGTCGGTGCAGTAATGGTATGACAAATGGCACATTTTCCGCACACAGCTCGAGCCCTCGTCGGCGCTCGGCGAACCCACGGCAACCCCGAGTGGCTGGGTCCCGAAATCGCTGCCGAGTCATCGAGTGGCAAATCACCTGCACGTGACCGTTTATTTGGTGTCGGTTCGGGTCAACTGCGCGGCGGGAAGGACAGCGTTTTGTGATGTAAAATATTCATCGTGCTCTTAACGGCACTCAAAGTGAAGCTAATTAATCATTGGTGAATGGAGGGACATGAGTGAAGGTATCAAAATACACGTACCAGATTTGTGTTCTGGTTGTAAACAAGGAGCTATTGATTGGAATGGTTGTGTTGCTCTCTAAACCATTTGGAACTTAGGCTTAAATATTTTTATTGAAAGCTAAATGAAATATTTGTACTAAAATTTGTACTAAAAACGATTCGATTGCAAATTCTTATTCTTCTGTGTTCTCGGGATATTTACAGAAAAGAAGTTAAGATATTTGCACAAAATCTTATGCACGGACATTTATAATCGCTATAACTAACAAAAAAAAATAAAAATAAAACCATTCCAACATGAAATTCGCCAGCCGTTCCGTCTCCCAGGCGACACCGTTCGCTCGTTCGTCGGACTCGAGACGGATCTAATCAGGCGTTTATGGCCGCTACAAATGTGGCCGTTCCGGGTCTGAAGCGTTCGCAGGTTCGCAGGCGTTCGTTGTAGCGAAGAGGAGATTTAAAATAAACAGCTCTCGATGGAGGGATAGCAATTAAAAAAGCGCCAAGTAAACAACAATAAAACTGTGGTGACAGCTAGCCAAACAGAGCACTCCATGGAATGACAGCCCAAGCAATCCAGCCAATAGGCGCCTAAATGTATGCTCACGTGGTGCGGAAAGAGTTGCTACTTCTTTTTGGTGCTAAACCGCGCATCTCGCTTTATGTCTAGCGATATCTAGCGATGCAAAAGAATTGCAAGAAAAAAAAATGTCTGAAAACGTCTGAACGGACACGTTCACCGAACCACGAGCATCATAAATCAGCGATTCGAAGCCGTCCCTCATGGGCGGTAGGGAGTTTCTTCGCTTCGTCCCGGCCCTTCCCCGCCAGACCGGAAGTCGTTCATAATGCAAACGTTACTGAAACCGATTTTAGGAAGATGTTCGCATCCGGCTTCCGAACCGGCAGCGAACGGCTCATGCGTTTTTCTTCCCGAACAGACCCTCGGCTGGAATATTGCCAATGCAGTCATGCAGTCCTTTAAGAATGGCTCTCCTCTTTTTTTCCTTCCACTCCTTCTGCTTGCTCATTCGCACAAAAGGGGGCGCTCGCTGAAATAATGTTATTACAGTAATGCATTGCAGTGCCCGGTGTATGTGCGTTTGTTTGCATGGCGTGGAAAGTGATATTTATTTATCTTCTTACTTGCAAGGGGAACTATTCGCGTCGGTGCAGTAATGGTATGACAAATGGCACATTTTCCGCACACAGCTCGAGCCCTCGTCGGCGCTCGGCGAACCCACGGCAACCCCGAGTGGCTGGGTCCCGAAATCGCTGCCGAGTCATCGAGTGGCAGATCACCTGCACGTGACCGTTTATTTGGTGTCGGTTCGGGTCAACTGCGCGGCGGGAAGGACAGCGTTTTGTGATGTAAAATATTCATCGTGCTCTTAACGGCACTCAAAGTGAAGCTAATTAATCATTGGTGAATGGAGGGACATGAGTGAAGGTATCAAAATACACGTACCAGATTTGTGTTCTGGTTGTAAACAAGGAGCTATTGATTGGAATGGTTGTGTTGCTCTCTAAACCATTTGGAACTTAGGCTTAAATATTTTTATTGAAAGCTAAATGAAATATTTGTACTAAAATTTGTACTAAAAACGATTCGATTGCAAATTCTTATTCTTCTGTGTTCTCGGGATATTTACAGAAAAGAAGTTAAGATATTTGCACAAAATCTTATGCCGAAAACGCTATGATCGCAAGGCTTAATGCAACTGAATACAGTCGAGAACATACCAACGCCATAGTAGGTCTTCATTGGCATCAATCTGAGCATAACATACATTTAGGCGTTAGTGTATTAGGAGAAAAACACATTATACGGAAAGTTTAAAACCTTCCCATTTGATTTATTGAGCAATAGTCAGACGTCGGTTAATTTCCTCCGAACTATGCTTACGCGAATCAACGAAAGTGCAATAAAATCCCATGCCACGGGTGGGACACATTAGGACGCAACACACCGACGCCCAAACACGCGAGGAGGGAGCTTAAAAATCGGCCAGAATTTAATCAAATTAATTGAAAAACATTACCATTGCACGCACGAACCCGGGTACGGGTAGCGGGTCTGCCGTCGTGGGCAGCTGTCATAATCGCTCCGCTCCCGGTGTCCCTTTTGCCCCGGTTGCCTGCTGCAAAACGAGCATAATCATGCCGAAATGACAAACGGGCGATTCGGCACAAAATGTGTGCAATTTTTGTCCCGACCTCGGGAGGGATCGGTTTCGCAAGAGAGAAAGAAAAAAAAGGGTGTTTCACATTGCAAGCACGGCAAGCTCGGCGATTGTCGATAAATCTCGGCTCGATTTCAAGCGTTAAGTGAGCGCGGCGCTGAAGACGGAACCCGGAGCAATTGGCCCGAGCGTTTGGCGGGAACTTAATTCAATTAATCGGGATGGTAATGAAAATTTATGGCCCAATTTGCTTTGTTGCAGTGCGATGATGTGCAGCGTTACGCTCACTTTCTACGCACGCTAGGGACGCGGCGATCGAATTTATAAAATAAAAGTATAGCTTTAAGTACCTCGCGGTTCGGTGGATAAATGCATCTCTTGCATTAATATCCTTGTGGCGGTCCGTTCGGGGCGTTGACCGGATGTAATGCGAGTGGTCAGTAGCGGATTAATGTCCTGTAGAAACTTCATTTCATTAGGCTATAATCACTGTGCAAGAAGCTGTACAATGAATTGTCATGGATGCACTCTGTGGACGGACGTCTACTAAAATAATATACTTAACGCCTAATGTCAGAACGCTACCCAAACAAACGTCATAAAACCCCTTGAGAAAGGTATTTCTTCCTTAATGTTTCTGCTAGAGAAAAAAATCTGCCACATTCTACCACGCTTGCATAATCAGCAGAAGCTGTTAAGCGTAGCAGAACAACAGCCCGAAACTGCTGACAAGCTTATTACTGCGGAGATTTCCGGTTGCTAACGAAAGCACATGGCCGCTACCAAGATGGCGCTGGTAATGGCGCTCGATGTTTCTGCTTACAAATGGCAGCAACACAAGCTCCCGGGATCCACTGGGTTCCCCCGCTCCCAAAGCGAAGCGTCTTAGAGCCGTGTGAATATGATAGTTTTTAAGTTGGTTTGTGATGCACCAATTGTTGATACTGTTTTCGTTTTTCAAAACTATTTCCCGAATGGAGCTATTACATATTTTTCACTAGCTTTTGATAATACTTATATAAATTTCGTAACTTAGTTAATAATTTAAAGGAAATTCATTTCCTACAATTTGTCCAGCTAGTTTATAGAATGCTTCGGTCTATATTTCAGTTTGCAAATTAGAGCAAGGAATATAAATATGTTGGATCACATGTAGTTAGTGTATAATGTTCAAAAACAGTAAAGCCAGTAAAGCAGTCTCCTGGCAGTAGAGATGTGAAAGTGAGAAAATATTTTATTGAACAGTTTAAAATCATTGACCACATATAGCACGTTGCAGTATAGGTTTTAGTACAACACTTGCGTATAATGTCATGAGAATTGCTCCTCTTATTAGGCGAAATTTACGGTTCAAACATTGTAAAGTTTTTTTTTCACATTTGCAAAAAGATACAGTATTTTCATCGACGAAACGACTAAATAAAAATGGTGTAATATATTTTTTTAGCAGCTTCGGCGGTTCGCTTAGCTGCTCGAAGCCGCTTACTTATTGGCTATTTTCATAGGTGTCCTTAGAGAGGTTTATTGAAAATTATCAAAACTTAGGTGATGAAATGTAGATTTTGTGATGAAAATCCAATGAACTGGCTAGAGGAACAGCTATCAAAATGCTTTTTGTTTAGTTATAAGAAATAGAGCAATAAATAATGCCTTAATATTTCATCTGTATCATGTAAGGCTCAACATTCATGATCGGAAATGTTGCCATTATCAGTGTGAATAAAATGGCGTTGCTTTTGAGATTTTCCGAATTGGCCGGCCGAGCTAACTCGTCCATTCGAGTGCACGGGTACTCGAAAATTCACCTCTCCAATCAACTGCTCGAATCTTACTCATCGGGTCCATGGGGTACTGCCCGACATGGTTTGACGTTTGGCTTTATTATTTCTCTTCTTCTTTTTGAACTTGGTTTCCAGTATTGTATTATTTTTTTCATGGGGGGGGGGGGATGCATTTGGGACGCTACCAAATTTTGATCAAAATACAATTCGGTTTGACAGCGTTCTTGCCTCGAGGTTTCCTGCAATGCACGAGCGAAGCGAGAACGGCCAAGTGAGAACTTTGACAGCTGTCCCAGCTGGTTCTCAGGTCGTTATACAAACGTGTAACCGTGCAAATAGACGTAGCGCGAAATTTGTCGCGAGAAATTTCTCGCTGTCACCGTGCAAATACACGTAGCGCGAAATCTCTCGCTGAGAAATTTCTCGCTGTCATTCGATGAATTTAGATGTAAAGATGCACGGTAAACCCGCTTTATTTCTGTTCTTCTTTTTCTTCTTTATCAAAACAAAGTTGGAAAACAAAGAATGCGTGTGCTGCTGCCGTAATTTTTCAAAACTGTTCGTTAAAGTGTGGTAAAAGTTAGTGAACAGTAATAGAAATCCAGCTCCGAACACCTTTCGCTTGGCTGGGCCGTGAAACAACACAGTTTGCTAGCTCGGATCCAATCGATCCGCCCCATCCCTGGTTGCTGCTGCTGCGCGCCGTGTGCCTTTACGCGGGTCGCTCCCGTGTGCATCATTTTCCGTGCTTTCCCGTGCTGCAAATCTTCCGCAACTCCCCGACACAGGTACGTGCGTATCATTAAATGTCGTGAGAGTGCGTGGGTGCAGTGGGCTGGCCGTTCCGGTGGCTGCAAAGGTGAAAAATCGGGTCCTTCGCTTGCATCTGGCTGTGGTGCTGCGCCGCCAGCAGAAACGACGCGGCGCCGCCGTGTTTTTCAATGGATTGTCGGCAAGCCACCCCCTCCTTCGTCGTGCCGTGCGTGAGGGGGAGTTATGGGAGAGAGAATAAAAGTTGCGCGAATTATCCGATACCAGCTCCATACGGGGAGCATACGGTACGACACGAAAATCAAGGTGTAATAAGCCCACGGACGATAAGAAGTGCGCTGCATTATCGTTGTTGCGGCGGGGTTGCTGAGGTAAGTCAAAAAGAAGGCCTACGCTGATTATCGCCAACCGTGCATTACCATCGAAGCGTGCGGGTCGCCATTTTTTCGTTCCCGTCGCGCGTCGCCCGTCCGTGTTCGTTGTTGTTCCAGGTGGAAAATCGTTTTTCCACCAGCGTAGCGTGCTTAATCGAGCGGATTTGGTGTGCGTGCGTTGCAGTGTATTGGGAGGAATTGGAACCGAACAACTGTGCGTGAACGTTATTTGTGAATGAAGCCCTCATGTTGGCCGAAGAAAAACTGTGCCCATATCGGAAAGCGTGCGTGTAAACTTGTTCGCTTCCGAACCCCGTAAGTCATTATCGGGGTAGAAAAAAGCGGATGTATCCGATGTGATTCATGAACCACCGTCGAGCAGAAGTGGGTTCCGGGAAAGCAAAAGAGTGCTGTAGAAATACACACACACGGCCACAAATACTCATTGCCACTCGCCGATAACCAGAAGACACTGGAACGCGTAAAGGCCTCCGCAGTACGCGTGAGATACTGATAACAGCGGAATGCATCAGCAACGCCCTGGAACACCACAGCAACCGTAGTAGAGGCGGATTTCCTGGTCCAGCGCGGCAATAGAAGCAACAGGAAGCATAAGAACCTTCGTGTAACCCCTTGCTCAGCACAGTAATCGGCGCTGTAATTTCTCGGTACGCGGTGCAGAAGGTATTTTTTTTAGGTGTGTTTGTGCCCAGAAGACGCTGTGCTGCCCGCGTTCAATGAGCGCGCCCGTACGGTTTATTTTTCGTGTTCTAAAATTAGCCGCATATGAAATCATCATAGCGTTATTTTTGGTTCTCGGTAAACTACCAACCATCGCCGGACGGGCCGCGTTTCGGATGCTGCTTCTGATACCCGTGCCCCGCGCTCAACCAAACCAGCGTCCCGATGGACAAGGGTCGAAAGTGTGCTGTGCAGTGGGTTGCACGAACCCGGTCCAAATTTTTCGGTTTCTCACAGCGACTGATATTGCTCATGGGAAATTGATCGTGTCCAGAGAGCGGTGGACTTAAACCCCTGTTGGATTGCCTGTCCGGAACAGTGGAATGCTGTCAATCAGCGAGTTCAATGGAACTTTAGTGACAGAAGGGGTTCTAAGCATAGCGCGCTACTTGGATGACTACATGACCCACACAGGACCTTTGAACCGTCTCGTGAGGTTTCCGAACGGTCTGGTACCGACTAGACAGATTGGGGTTGGAATTTGAACAGACGTCAAATACTGTATGGCGATACAACGTTTTTAGTTTTAATTTTTTGTTGTTTGTTATTTGGTTTATTGAAAAAAGTACTGCCCCTATCTGGAACAGATGGAACATCGATCGGAGCAAGTGATAATTCGACTGGAGTCTGGTCTAGTATCCTCCAAATTTATAGATCCTTTTAATGCTAGGCTCTACCGTAACAATAG
>KZ070430.1:13121-23246 GCA_002091845.1 Anopheles cracens
TATATCACCGTGCTAATAAGATCCTCCATCTCTTTCTTACAGAAGCTTCTCCTTAAGTTCTACTTCTCCGTAGACTTCAGAACTTTGCGTGTGAGTGATTTGTGATCGTCTACTCAAACAAATACTAAGTGCTACAATCAACGCACTAATGATAGCTTCTCTGATGTTAAAGATTACGTCGTCAAATCATTCGATACCTGCTTAATTGACCATCACCAATCGCATGATGATGATGGTGCCCCACCCTGCAACGCAGGTGCTAAAAGGCAAGTTTGATGGATGAGCGTAGCGGGGGCACAATGTGTGTGTGTGTACTATCCGCGCCGTTACCATCTGTGCCGGATGACCGTATGCTGGATAGGAATCGCCCCAGCCAGACATTCAAATATCCAACATCTCAAGTCAGGCGCGAGTCAGCAACCGTTCCACATGGACTGATGGGTGTCGGTACATCGGTGGATCGCTCGATTACCGGTTATCGGAACTCATCATCAGTGCTGGTGCTGCTGCTACCGCTTGGATCCACCCTTTGTCTATGCGCTCGAGCGGCGTGGAACGATTGCTACCGCGAGATATACCCGTGGTTCGCCTTGAGGCGTCGCGGGACGATGTCGAGATTGAGCGTCGGTGGACTACATTCGGACCTTCGGATCGCTCGGGAGACGCTTTTGGGAGGGAGCGGAGTTCGAGTACTAGGCAGACGCGGTTATGAATGGTACGGTTTGTGGCACAAGTCCCATCCGTTCGCCCTTGGTGTGTGACTGAAGAGTAGAGCACACGGAGTCGCAAAAAAAGACAAAGAAACAAACGTGTGCAGTTGCACTTGCACTTGTCTACCGCCACATTGCACCACCCTTATTTGCAGTGGAGTGGAGTGGAGAGATCGATTGGCCGAGCCGAGCGGAATGGCCCCGAGAACACCCACCTGCGAAGCACACCGACCTGTCTGTGATATCATTGCTGAACTATTTTCCCCCCCCGTTAAGTCTCACATATGGCATGTGTGTTTGTGTGCCGGTCCTTCTCACCTTTGCATGCACCGGAGTTTAGGTGTTTTATAGTGGTTGCTTCGAAATGTTTGCCTCCTCGCCTCCTGTTGGCGCGCGTAGTCGAACGTATCACCTTGCTCGGTTCCGACGCCTTCGCACACATGACGCCCAATCGGCCGATTGGCACCCCAACGATCCCGGGGGCGGATTGGATTGGCTTTCGCGCACGGGCAGGGGCAAGCAAAGCAAATCCTACGCTTCGTCGCGCGCGCACCGTAGCGGGATAAGCTGGCAAAGCGACGCGCTGGACGGACGGATGGGCTGGTGAATGAATCAATCGGGCGGAGGCATACTGCGGCAAATGTCACCTCCACTCTCCAACGTTCGTTAGACCGTTTGATGGGTTTCGGAGCGGAGATGTAGAGGGTTTTGTTACACTGAATCCAGTTATTCCGTCCGTTTGCTCGGTAATGTATTTTATGAATGAAACCTGTCGCGCGTAGTGATGGAGACATTGATCGGGATTCGATCCGGCTGCTCCGGATCTTAATACACCTCGGAATGTCGGAGCTGATCCATGACTTGGGATCGGATCCAATCCGGGACCAACTTCAACCATCACCACTCGCGTGGACATTGAAATGAGTTTGATGTTCCAGGTCGCTCGAGAGCGATCGCCAATATTTGGAAAACGGATCAAATATCTGCGCGCTAACTGTGGAGGAAGCCGTACTGCGCGTTGATGAAATTCCTCCCAACGGCTCGGTCAGGGAAAATTGAGTGCTGTGGAATGCGTTGCGTTGGCTTTTCTCTTCTCGCCCTGGGGAGAAAGCGGAAGCCCTACTCAGCCACAGCCCACAAGTGCTCTCGGACGCGTCAACCCGGTCGTCCGGCGGCGCGTCCAACACATGGGTTGCATCCCATTTTTGGCAAAACGGTAACGGTAAGACGAGCGCAGAAGCAGACGAGTGCACCAAACCCGGCCATAACTCGATGGGCCGGACGGGCTTTCCCTCGTGGAGCTGCATTCCGATCCGCGTCAGTCGCAGTACGCTTCTTATCGCCGCATGCGGTTCTGGATGCTAATTTGTTTGCGCTGCGAACACCGGCAGCTACCGCCGTGCCTAGTTCTCGGCACACTACCGACGGTACTACCGCAAAGGGTCTCTCCGGGCACGTCCAGAGAACCAACACCATCACCACCACCAGCAGAAGCAGACGCGAATAAAAACAATTAACGCGCTGAGATGGACATTAGCTGTCCGCGGTTTCGTTTCGTTCTCTCCCACTCTCCCTGGGTATGGCGCTCGGCTGATCTCATCGGTTCCACGAACGATCGCGGCTCGCTCACCTCGCTCGGGATCGGCGGTTCGGCTAGCGTGAGCTCGCGCCGTCGACTTCAATTTGAACGATCACGTTGCCCGGAACCGGTGTGTGTATTCGCGTGTGCGCTGCTGTAGGAAGAGAGAAACGACCGCGCGGATCGAGTTGGGCCGTTTTTTCTTCTTCTTCTGTATTTCGGAAGGGTAAGATTCTGCTCCAAAGATTGTGGTACTGTGTTAAGTTATCACTCCGCATGATATGCGCTTTAGCGTCTTATGAGTGTGCGACAAGGGATGGATCCTTGAACCAACTGGCGATGTAATAAGTGACGTGTGTAAAGGGTAAAATACTACGCAGGAGTGATCGAGGTGTACGATCGAAAATACCCTCCATATGCGCGTGAATGTGGTTGTGATTGAGTGCTTCGTGGTGATACCTCGATCGGTCGAATTGAGGGTAGTATTGAATGGAAATTAAAAGACATGTTTCGTAAGACGCGGTGATATTTTGAAAAGTCCATCCTCCTTCCTTGTCTTTCGTCCCCTGCTTCGCCTACATTCGCTGGGGAATGGGAAGGAATGATACCGACCCAACCAAACTAGACCGGTTTGCGAAACGAAGTCTTCTGCAAGGGATATCGTCAGTTCTTCGCTGCTTTTCGGCCATGTTCAATTAATTTCGTGAATGATCCGTTTAATTCAATTCAGCATCTGAGTGTCCAAGGCGGCATCTCTGATGGCGGTGGTATTTGTTTTCCAGAAGTGAATAAGTTGTGCGTGCGTGCGTGCTGAAGCTGCTACACTCCTGGAAGATTGAAGACATCCGGATGTCGAGTGTGCGATTGACGAAATCAAGCGTATAAAAAAACAAGAAAAAACGATCAACTCCCGAGTTTCGCCCGTAGTTCTTGGCGGTAGACATCAGAGCGTGCAGCGGGCAGATATTAGTAAACATCGCATCACGAGTGTGTGGCAACATCGGATGTATCGTGTATTTATAACGTCGAAAATCTTTCCCACACCCAACTCCCAACCTTAGCGGTCGGCCGTACTCGAAACATAATTTCGCGCCCACAACTTCTTCTGCTGGTTTGAACCATTCGCTACTCCTACTGATCGTGAGGGTGGGATGTGATAGTGTGCGTGTGTGTATGTGTGTTTCCATTCGGTTTCCGGAACCTCTTCCAGCTACTCCTCCAAACGTTCCCATGCGGACGGTAATAACGATGCCGTCCGTCACTCACTCAGCATCATTCGTCCGGGTGTTGGCCCAACTCAGGTCCATTGAAGAGCTGCTAGCGTAGTGCGGCCCACAGGGGGATCTGTTGTCATACACCACCATTATGCTAGCATGTGTCATGCGTGTTTCCCCGAAGAGCCGTGTGTGATTTTTCGTGTAATAGCACATCCACATCGTCAAAGTGCAATGCCAATGAGTTATATTTAGAAACTTGTCTTCAGTGTAGCAGTGATCGCTCCGTCATGTGGTGCCTGTTGCTAAATGCACTTTTCGTTAGAATTTATGAGTTGACGACGACGAATTTAATATCGTATTCGTGTCAATAAACAAGGAGATTTTCCCAGAACTTTGTGTGTGTTGTTCTACTCAGCGTGTAGAACAATACGGCTGCGTTTGTTTATCTCCGCAGCTATCAGGTGTACCTACTGCTCGAGTTTATCGTACCCCGTTGCTAGTCGGATCCGACGTTCAGCGACGCTCCGGCGACCGGTTTATCAGCATAACAGGTTGCTCACCTGTTCTTATCTGAAGCACACCTAGAGCACGGCTGAGACACTACGCTCAGCACACGCCCAGTTCCACGAGACACCAACACGAACGCACCCCGGGTGGCGTCAAATATCATCCCCGAGATGAAGCTCCCCGTATCACTTACGCTCCATGCCCTGTCTGACTAAACGAATGGCGTCGTTGTACGGCAATTAGCTTTCATTGTCGGGCCCGATCGGTTAGAACCGAGAGGCCCGCGAGATCCAAACAGCCATCTCACGCACGGGCATCGACTACAATTGACGACTACAACAGATACATTGGAGAGTGGCATTACCTCATCGCGCGCGATGCGGTTTCACGGAGAGGCATCTGCCGCCTAATTGGTAAGGTTAACTTTGCGCCAGGCTGGCCAGCAGCCGCACGATGATCATATGACGTCAGTTTTTGCCGCCTTCTTCTACGCGACGATCGCGATCGCACCGTCGTTGTTGTCCTTGTGCGGAGCGAGTTTAGGTTGCAGTTTTTTTTTGTTTGTTTGGCACAACCACCAGCCAGCAGCGGTTTGCGAAGAGTGTGGTCATTTCGAATTTCGTCGTTGTATTCTGATGATCACATCAGCCTCGTCGGCAGCATCTGGATGGGATGGTTCAAGGCACTAAGCATGATATGAGTTGGCGCAGTGTATTTTCATGACATGACCTAGCTTCTGCTATTGTACTTAGCAGCAAGTTCAGGATGTGTAGATGCAGATCTACATTAGGTTTCAAATAAAAGTTAGTAACTTCATATATCCCAGTGGCAATAAAATGTTCCTCATCGTAGGATCATAGGATCGAATCACGGAATCCAATCCGGAAGAGACACCAACACGAACGCACCCCGGGTGGCGTCAAATATCATCCCCGAGATGAAGCTCCCCGTATCACTTACGCTCCATGCCCTGTCTGACTAAACGAATGGCGTCGTTGTACGGCAATTAGCTTTCATTGTCGGGCCCGATCGGTTAGAACCGAGAGGCCCGCGAGATCCAAACAGCCATCTCACGCACGGGCATCGACTACAATTGACGACTACAACAGATACATTGGAGAGTGGCATTACCTCATCGCGCGCGATGCGGTTTCACGGAGAGGCATCTGCCGCCTAATTGGTAAGGTTAACTTTGCGCCAGGCTGGCCAGCAGCCGCACGATGATCATATGACGTCAGTTTTTGCCGCCTTCTTCTACGCGACGATCGCGATCGCACCGTCGTTGTTGTCCTTGTGCGGAGCGAGTTTAGGTTGCAGTTTTTTTTGTTTGTTTGGTGCCGTGTTCGATGTGTTCCTCCATGCAGGAAATGACACCAATACACACGAAGTATTCCCAAAATGGACCATCCAGTAGTGGTGAGAGAGGGGGACTGTGCGTGGTGTGTCAGATCGCTCGCAACTTCCGCTCTAATCGATTTAGTGTGTGCTGCGAATCGTTGGAGGGAAGGAGACAGCTTTAAAACTGACTACCAAAGAGCTTCGTTTATTGTTATTCGATCGTTGGTTCGCTTGCCTGCCTGTGCTCACGGGGGGCGCCATTTATGGTGTCCCTTTTGGCGCGTGTGTGCCGGTGCGGGGTTGTGTGTGAAGAATTCGAAAAAAACCATCCACAAACCTTCGGGCGGAGTTGGAGGAAGAGGAGGAGGAGGAGGTGTACACGCCGTTGTCTTGATGCGCGACTGCCGATCTCGAAAGAGCGGGGGACCGGGCAGAAGATCTGGTAGAATAATAAACATAACCTAAATTCGTCTCGCATCGTGCGTCGCAAGAGCAGCACAGGATGATTGGATCTGCCGACAGCGGCAGCAATTGTGGCTCCACCATTTGCATCGAATGCCGCTTTCGAACCTCCCCGGTGGGCATTGTCTGCACGCTAGAGCACATCTTTGGCCCTTCAGGTCCACCCAAACCAAATCCGGAAGGTGTAAACATACGTACCACGATCGTACAGGCGTGCGGCGAGAGCATCTTCGTTTGCAAATATGGCACGCATTGGCGAGACGATTTAAGATCCGTATGGGTTGTTTAACGTCTGGACAGAGGAGAAATAAACACCGCGAGTGCGTTAATTAGCCCTTCAGGTCCACCCAAACCAAATCCGGAAGGTGTAAACATACGTACCACGATCGTACAGGCGTGCGGCGAGAGCATCTTCGTTTGCAAATATGGCACGCATTGGCGAGACGATTTAAGATCCGTATGGGTTGTTTAACGTTTGGACAGAGGAGAAATAAACACCGCGAGTGCGTTAATTAAATTATGAGCTGAAGTTATTCGGCGCTTCGTTTGCCACCGAAGAGGTCATCGAGTCGATAACTTCATACTACTTCGCCCGGCTCCGGAGATCTCGTATTTCGTGTCTAATGCTCACCTTGGGCGGAGTTTGGCGTAAGTCCGAGAAATGTCAAGTGAATATTTTACGATTATAGGCCGGCGCCACCGGCCGAAGAACCGCTGCTTGCCTATATAAGGCGGCTCGTGCCTTGCGAGCTCGGTCCAGCCCTCTAGGGTTCTCCATCAAACACTTACCACACCGTGCATAGGAGCTACAAGCGCACGAATCGATCGATCTAACGGGGTCGTTTCAATTGGCGTTGGTGCAACAGTGAGTGACTTCAAATGGGCTACTGATTTGTTGGAGTATCCACACACTCTCGCACGCAGAGACGGGGCGGAGATGCAGGAGTCACGTCGTGAATGCTTAATTTACGATCGTCCACCGGATCGCCGTTGAATGTCCGCTGGTAGTAGGACAACCTCCGAATGATTCGTGGGGGAAATGGCGCAAGAATGCAACTCCCGGGAATGTATTTTTGTAGGTTTGTCCGGATATAAGCATTCTTTTATATCTCCACTTCCTCCAAACGCTCTCGCTAGCCTCACGGATTTGCTGCGGATGTATGTTGCACATCACCGGCGCGTGGTTTTCGCGGAGTCAGCGCAGCACGCGCACAGGTTTCGAATTCTCCTCAAAACTTGCACCAACTGCAGTGTGGGTAGTGGAGTGTCTTATAGCTATGCATTTCTGTGCCGCGTTTGTTTACAGACGACGTTCTATCGAAAGAGGCAGAAGGAGGGGGGACTGTGAGTTGCGCGCGCGCGTGTGTGTGTGCTATGGGTGGCGTATTTTGTTTGCCATCATTGCCTTTCCGCCGCCCATCGTTCAGCGCGTCATCAACTCTTGTCGAGTGTGTGTGGGGTTCCTTGGTTCCTTGGGGGTAAGGGACAACCAAGCGAGGTGTTGTTGTTGATACATTCGTCTGTTTGCTTCAGCGCTCGGTTTGGTTTGGCTTACTTTGCCTCCACGTTGGGAGGGTTCGAAGAGGAGCGAGGTATGTTTGGTTTGGCTTGGAGGTTCTTTATCTACACATTCCTTAGGAGGATATCGTGGATGTTGCTGTTGTTGCTGTGTTGCTCCAAGAAAAGGTGCCGAGACCTGGTACGTTTGGAGACCTGGCGATTAAGTTGTATCGGTGTGTGCAGGGCGTGTGCTTCCTTATCGCGATCGTACAGGCGTGCGGCGAGAGCATCTTCGTTTGCAAATATGGCACGCATTGGCGAGACGATTTAAGATCCGTATGGGTTGTTTAACGTCTGGACAGAGGAGAAATAAACACCGCGAGTGCGTTAATTAAATTATGAGCTGAAGTTATTCGGCGCTTCGTTTGCCACCGAAGAGGTCATCGAGTCGATAACTTCATACTACTTCGCCCGACTCCGGAGATCTCGTATTTCGTGTCTAATACTCACCTTGGGCGGAGTTTGGCGTAAGTCTGAGAAATGTCAAGTGAATATTTTACGATTATAGGCCGGCGCCACCGGCCGAAGAACCGCTGCTTGCCTATATAAGGCGGCCCGTGCCTTGCGCGCTCGATCCAGCCCTCTAGGGTTCTCCATGAAACACTTACCACACCGTGCATAGGAGCTACAAGCGCACGAATCGATCGATCTAACGGGGTCGTTTCAATTGGCGTTGGTGCAACAGTGAGTGACTTCAAATGGGCTACTGATTTGTTGGAGTATCCACACACTCTCGCACGCAGAGACGGGGCGGAGATGCAGGAGTCACGTCGTGAATGCTTAATTTACGATCGTCCACCGGATCGCCGTTGAAGATCGCTGGTAGGACAACCTCCGAATGATTCGTGGGGGAAATGGCAATAAACATAACCTAAATTCGTCTCGCATCGTGCGTCGCAAGAGCAGCACAGGATGATTGGATCTGCCGACATCGGCAGCAATTGTGGCTCCACCATTTGCATCGAATGCCACTTTCGAACCTCGCCCGGTGGGCATTGTCTGCACGCTAGAGCACATCTTTGGCCCTTCAGGTCCACCCAAACCAAATCCGGAAGGTGTAAACATACGTACCACGATCGTACAGGCGTGCGGCGAGAGCATCTTCGTTTGCAAATATGGCACGCATTGGCGAGACGATTTAAGATCCGTATGGGTTGTTTAACGTCTGGACAGAGGAGAAATAAACACCGCGAGTGCGTTAATTAAATTATGAGCTGAAGTTATTCGGCGCTTCGTTTGCCACCGAAGAGGTCATCGAGTCGATAACTTCATACTACTTCGCCCGGCTCCGGAGATCTCGTATTTCGTGTCTAATGCTCACCTTGGGCGGAGTTTGGCGTAAGTCCGAGAAATGTCAAGTGAATATTTTACGATTATAGGCCGGCGCCACCGGCCGAAGAACCGCTGCTTGCCTATATAAGGCGGCTCGTGCCTTGCGAGCTCGGTCCAGCCCTCTAGGGTTCTCCATCAAACACTTACCACACCGTGCATAGGAGCTACAAGCGCACGAATCGATCGATCTAACGGGGTCGTTTCAATTGGCGTTGGTGCAACAGTGAGTGACTTCAAATGGGCTACTGATTTGTTGGAGTATCCACACACTCTCGCACGCAGAGACGGGGCGGAGATGCAGGAGTCACGTCGTGAATGCTTAATTTACGATCGTCCACCGGATCGCCGTTGAATGTCCGCTGGTAGTAGGACAACCTCCGAATGATTCGTGGGGGAAATGGCGCAAGAATGCAACTCCCGGGAATGTATTTTTGTAGGTTTGTCCGGATATAAGCATTCTTTTATATCTCCACTTCCTCCAAACGCTCTCGCTAGCCTCACGGATTTGCTGCGGATGTATGTTGCACATCACCGGCGCGTGGTTTTCGCGGAGTCAGCGCAGCACGCGCACAGGTTTCGAATTCTCCTCAAAACTTGCACCAACTGCAGTGTGGGTAGTGGAGTGTCTTATAGCTATGCATTTCTGTGCCGCGTTTGTTTACAGACGACGTTCTATCGAAAGAGGCAGAAGGAGGGGGGACTGTGAGTTGCGCGCGCGCGTGTGTGTGTGCTATGGGTGGCGTATTTTGTTTGCCATCATTGCCTTTCCGCCGCCCATCGTTCAGCGCGTCATCAACTCTTGTCGAGTGTGTGTGGGGTTCCTTGGTTCCTTGGGGGTAAGGGACAACCAAGCGAGGTGTTGTTGTTGATACATTCGTCTGTTTGCTTCAGCGCTCGGTTTGGTTTGGCTTACTTTGCCTCCACGTTGGGAGGGTTCGAAGAGGAGCGAGGTATGTTTGGTTTGGCTTGGAGGTTCTTTATCTACACATTCCTTAGGAGGATATCGTGGATGTTGCTGTTGTTGCTGTGTTGCTCCAAGAAAAGGTGCCGAGACCTGGTACGTTTGGAGACCTGGCGATTAAGTTGTATCGGTGTGTGCAGGGCGTGTGCTTCCTTATCGCGACTCTTGTCGGAGTGTCCAACACGTTCTCGTGGTTGGATTTTATGGCAGTAACTGTTGTGTGTGGTGAGATATGGATTGCATTCGACATTTGCTTGCTACCTTTTGAATGAGCCAGCACTACCACTCTCCGCGCCCCATCGTTTGACATCAAACGAGTCGCCAGCAGTCGTCAGCCATCCATCTCTCTTGGCTTATGGGACGCCCCGATGCTTCGAGTCAACGCACATCATGCTGACCATGGCCAGACCGGCGTTCCACCTGAGGGTCAGAATCGAGATCCGACGTTCATTACCTGTA
>KZ070438.1:0-15547 GCA_002091845.1 Anopheles cracens
AGTGGCTCCATTGCTCAAGGCGAAGCCGTGCGGAAGTGAAAATATCTATTAGCAGCAAGCAGGAATTGCGTGCCTTCGAAGGGTAGAGGAAAAAGCGTTAAAGTGCGTATTCCAGCGGGTGTGTGTGTGTGTGTTGCTCCCGTTCCAATCACCCGTTCCAGAACGAATTCCGGGTGGTCAACACAATCTGTCACGTCCCACACCCGCGTTACGGCACCCGGCTCAGTGACAATGTTAGGTAAGTTAAGCGCGTTTGTCCCTTCGGTAGTAGGAAGCAAGGAAGAATCTCTCGATTACATCTCGACCGGCAGCCATTAAATAGGACTGCGAGACACATTCGTTGGATTGGTTGTTTTCCGGTTTCCCGCGACTGTCCGTCAGACTGTCTGGGCCCGTCTGTCTGGCTGTCTGAATGTCTGGAAAGTTTCATTTATTTTCCCTGCTCGCGTGTGTGTGCTCTGGTGTATTGTGCGAGGGTGCAAAGAAAACCTGGCGCGAGGGACGGGATTTTTGATAAGTACATCCGGAAGGATATTTGCACGAAGAAAGTAAGAGCAGAGGGAGCCTTGGTTGCTCCCGAAGTCCTGGCTCCTTGGTACTGGTAGGAGCGAAGGGAAAGCGAGTGGGAGTAGAAATTTATTACATCTTACTCAAGCCCGGACAGAAATATGGTCTGGAAAAATTATTCTGGTGCCTTTTCCGGATCCAATAGGGGCTGCATTGTACGACGCGACGTCTCCGGAAGTTACAAGGTTGAGAGGGTTTGGTTGCGAAAATTAATGACATTGAGCGTTATCGGGGATGGCTCATCATCCCCTTCACTTCACACACTGGCTGTGTACAATACACTATTTTGTTCTTCGACCGAATGGAGGAAAAGCTGAGGTACCGTCTGTGACGGAAAACCCCGTAACAGAGGGACAATCGGAAAGGAAATGACAAACATTTCCCTATTGCATTACGCAGCCGTGCTTTGGCGGCAGACTTTCTCCAGATAACGCGAGCGAGCGAGCGAGCGAGCGGGAGTGAAGTTTTTCTTCAGGTTGCGGCGGATTCGCTTTTCCACCGACTCATAATATTCCAACAAAAAAGAGAGAGAGAGAGGAAAAAAACACCCAGTTTTTCGTAATCATCGTGGGATCGTGTTGCGATGGTGGGAAACGCGGAAACCAAATCGTCTCAATTTCCTACCACATCCCCATTTCTCTGTCGCCTTCGCGAAACACACGAGCATTGTGTTGTGGTTGTGGATGCACAACGACGACGCCGCCCGGGTTGAATGAAACGTCTTTCGGGAGTTTCCTCCGCGTTGGGTGTGTGCGTTTTTTTTATTACCATTATTTTATATCCGAATCAAGCGGATCTTCACACTCTCCTCGCCATCGCCGTCATCAGCATCATCCGTCACCACGGCAACGAGTGGATGGAGGGAACTTTTGTCAACTTTCGGTCCCATTTTGGTTGGTCCGGTGCGCGGTGTGCGATGGATGGGAACCGAAAATAAAACCATCTTCCGCGCGAGACGTTTAGAGAGGTAAAAAGGAAAACGAAACATCTTGTGAGAAAATGGTACGGGCCGAGCGGAAAAATATATTTAACACAAATACAAGTTTTTCAACCTGGGTACCGTTGGCCACAAACACCGCCATACAAATGTGGGATATAAAAGTATCACGTAATGGAAAATGTGCATTTCTGTTGTGGAAAATGCATAATGCCTTAAAGTGTATCTTCTTCGCGTGATTATGAATATGATTTTACATAAGTTTGTGAATTCTTGTTTACAACATAACGGCCGGAATTTGTTATATATTAACTTTAAACATCCATGTTGATGGAGGATGTAGTCTGAATATTTTTTTTGATATCTGCTATTTGCCAACGTCTTAAGCATCCAAAAGTTAGTACAAAGCTTTATTTTTTCAGTGTAATAGATATAATTACTCACCTTTTTAAATACCCTTCCGTTAAGTTCAGATCATTAGTCTAAAAGTAATTTTAGTTTGTCTGTTAGGTGTCTCTTTTATATTCAAATTTTAAGTTGGACAACTAATGTCTTTTACATTTATCGACAAACAAAGAACGAAATTGGATTATTTCTGTGTTTTATGTAGCACTTTAAAAACAAGAAAACTTGGAAAACTCAACTGCAAAGTCCCGGCATTTTCCCAATGTGCCCCGCACGAAGTGCGTGATATTGCAATGTCCATGTCCATTTAGAGGTTACCTAATGTTTATGGTCAGATACTGGACGTCGTGGAAAATGTTGTGTCTTGAGTGTAAAATGTTTGCGCAACTGCTGTGGAGGAAAACGATACACTTTTGTTTAAAGGCAATGTTTGTCCTAATGCACTGTAAACGCAATGCACTGTTGTGTCTTCAATCCAATGCTGGCGTGAATGATGTTATTTATGGAACAGCGTTGAAATTCAAGAAAAGACTCATAACGATGCTTTGCGGTGTATTTTAAAACTTGCATCTATAAACTTTCACTAAAGTCGCTTCCATAGCAAAGTGGTGTATGTCGAAATGAAGCTTTCCAATGTTAAAACTTTTGCCATCAAAATTCTGATGCTAGTACAGGGCGAACGGGGAATAGGAAGTAATCCACGCGATCGCCGTCATCAGCATCATCCGTCACCACGGCAACGAGTGGATGGAGGGAACTTTTGTCATCTTTCGGTCCCATTTTCGTTGGTCCGGTGCGCGGTGTGCGATGGATGGGAACCGAAAATAAAACCATCTTCCGCGCGAGACGTTTAGAGAGGTAAAAAGGAAAACGAAACATCTTGTGAGAAAATGGTACGGACCGAGCGGAAAAATATATTTAACACAAATACAAGTTTTTCAACCTGGGTTCCGTTGGCCACAAACACCGCCATACAAATGTGGGGTATAAAAGTATCACGTAATGGAAAATGTGCATTTCTGTTATGGAAAATGCATAATGCCTTAAAGTGTATCTTCTTCGCGTGATTATGAATATGATTTTACATAAGTTTGTGAATTCTTGTTTACAACATAACGGCCGGAATTTGTTATATATTAACTTTAAACATCCATGTTGATGGAGGATGTAGTCTGAATATTTTTTTTGATATCTGCTATTTGCCAACGTCTTAAGCATCCAAAAGTTAGTACAAAGCTTTATTTTTTCAGTGTAATAGATATAATTACTCACCTTTTTAAATACCCTTCCGTTAAGTTCAGATCATTAGTCTAAAAGTAATTTTAGTTTGTCTGTTAGGTGTCTCTTTTATATTCAAATTTTAAGTTGGACAACTAATGTCTTTTACATTTATCGACAAACAAAGAACGAAATTGGATTATTTCTGTGTTTTATGTAGCACTTTAAAAACAAGAAAACTTGGAAAACTCAACTGCAAAGTCCCGGCATTTTCCCAATGTGCCCCGCACGAAGTGCGTGATATTGCAATGTCCATGTCCATTTAGAGGTTACCTAATGTTTATGGTCAGATACTGGACGTCGTGGAAAATGTTGTGTCTTGAGTGTAAAATGTTTGCGCAACTGCTGTGGAGGAAAACGATACACTTTTGTTTAAAGGCAATGTTTGTCCTAATGCACTGTAAACGCAATGCACTGTTGTGTCTTCAATCCAATGCTGGCGTGAATGATGTTATTTATGGAACAGCGTTGAAATTCAAGAAAAGACTCATAACGATGCTTTGCGGTGTATTTTAAAACTTGCATCTATAAACTTTCACTAAAGTCGCTTCCATAGCAAAGTGGTGTATGTCGAAATGAAGCTTTCCAATGTTAAAACTTTTGCCATCAAAATTCTGATGCTAGTACAGGGCGAACGGGGAATAGGAAGTAATCCACGCGCAACATCTCACACGCCAGACGACGCCCCACACACACTCCGACACGCGTGTTGGCCCTGGTTCTCCCACACACACACACACACACGGTTCCTTCCGGTTCCGGTTCGTTGCACAATGTCCGTCACCACGGCAACGAGTGGATGGAGGGAACTTTTGTCATCTTTCGGTCCCATTTTCGTTGGTCCGGTGCGCGGTGTGCGATGGATGGGAACCGAAAATAAAACCATCTTCCGCGCGAGACGTTTAGAGAGGTAAAAAGGAAAACGAAACATCTTGTGAGAAAATGGTACGGACCGAGCGGAAAAATATATTTAACACAAATACAAGTTTTTCAACCTGGGTTCCGTTGGCCACAAACACCGCCATACAAATGTGGGGTATAAAAGTATCACGTAATGGAAAATGTGCATTTCTGTTATGGAAAATGCATAATGCCTTAAAGTGTATCTTCTTCGCGTGATTATGAATATGATTTTACATAAGTTTGTGAATTCTTGTTATGGTTGCGCTTTTACTTGTGAATCGGGTCGGTTTAACAGTCAACTACTTCAATGGATCACGACGATATATGACACATCAGGTTGCGTTGAAGCGCGCAACTGCGACAAAAAAAATAAACGCAATCATTTGCATACTGCCGTGCGCCACACGCTGCTACTTCTTCCAATGAAGTGTGTTTATTTACACAAAACGATCAGTTTTGCTGCACATAATGTCAACGTTTTTTTCTTTGTTAATCTTTTTGGAAACTGTGACGCCTTCACGCACTTCCAGTGACACCAACACCGGCCAATAGTTTCCGTGGTTTTCAGTTTTCTCAACGTTCTCCTATGCATTCATGATATAAAGAGGGAAAAACGCACGCAGCGCACTCCATTGCATTCCATTTCGGCTGTGGAAGCCGTTGTGTTGTGTTGTGGAAAATAATGCACCCAACCACCCGTGTGAGAGATGCACACTCCATTTGGCGTGTTGTTGTATTCTTTTGTGAATGCGATGCTTGGTTTTGATTTTAGCTACGCTTTTTCGTTCCCATCAATGCAGCCAGCCGCCGCCAGTTGGAAAGGCGAGCTTTAGGTAATCTCAGCGGCTCATTACGATTAACATTTAAGCTTTCTCTCTTGCACTGCCTTCTGACAGCTGATCTTCGAACAGTTTTCCCACGTGAGCGGAGGGCGTGATAAGAACACGATCCTCTGGATGCTTCTTTTTGGGACGAAAATTCAACCATTTTTTTCAGCTCTCTGTGCTGTCTCAGATTTCATGGAAAACTATAACACAGCTGTTACTGGTAGGTAGGAGGTGGAGGTGTGAAAGCCTCCACCACTCGCCCCATACTACTTTGCGCTCTGATTCATTTTAGCTTTTGAAGTGTGGCGGCCCGGGGTCTCTGGTGCTTTGCCCCGCTGTGTGTGTGTCTGTGTATGTGCTACTCAATCCAATCCCTTAATCATCGTGATCGTGATCATCGGTTGCTGCTGACTGGCTGGGCGGCTGCCGCCGAAAGCGCGCGTGGCCAAACACCCCTTCACCGTAACGGAAGGGCTGAGCAGGGTTGCAGAGATTTCTTCATCGCCACTCCGCTCCCGGTTAGACACTTTTTCATGAATGAAAGCCACCACCACTTGGCATGGTGTGTGGAGGTTTTTAGTTAATCATCCACGTGGGTAGTCGTCGCGCCGCGCTCGGGTTGGCCTTGTGACGTGGCCAGCATGACTGGTCCGTGTGTAGAGCCATGTGTCTCGGGTGTCTCGTGTGTCAATAGCTTCCCGCTCTGAGAAGCGCCAGTTCTCGATCGCGTGGTTGGGAGGTGTTGCCGAGATTAAGCGTGAGTAAGCGTTCACCAACATCCCACCCACCCGGGACGACTTGTTTGATTTGAACGCCAAATTACGGCCGCAGTAGTTGCCTTCCGAGTGGGTCGGTCCAGGGGATACAGGGTGTATCTCTTGTAGCGGCATCTGGAGGTTGTTTTTTACTGCTAAAGGGCCCTACAGATAAGTGGCTATCTCCGGATGCCATCAACATTTTCCATCAGTTTATTTTGTGTTTTAGATTGAACAGCATCGATTCCCTTGCGTACATTACCCTCTAATTGTTAACGAATGTCTGGATTATCCGTATATACCTTTTTTCTTTTGATTTCCCTTTTAGAAACTAAATTCACTATTAGTCATCCACGCCATATTCATACACCTCATTTGCCACAAAATCTCGTAACATTGCCCGTCTACGTAACATATCGTCTTCGGAAAGTATACCAAGATGTCTCCAAAACACAGCCCCAAACAGAGACATTGGTGGAATGCAATAGATCATTTGATAATTTTTAGATCTTTTGAAACATTTTAAAAACTCCATGGCTAAAACTGTATTACAATAACGTTTCCAAAACATTAACAAATATGGCGATCACAGTAACCTGATGGACGAATTATTGAAAAAAGCATCTAATACCACTATAAGCCTACACCCTGTAGCCGGTACCATTACTCATCGAGAGACACGCCAACATTCAGATTCTGCTACCTTCCCGTGCAAATTTGTGCGAAGGTTACAAGGGGCACAGGCTTAACAAAAAGCGGAAAAGGGGCGCTAGGGATTACAATTAAGACCGCGCGCGCCTCGTTCGCGCGGTCAATCGCTAGGGGCTCGCATGCTCGGCGCGTGACCGGCCGTGTCTGTGGTGGTTTTGCGTTTAGGAGAACCCAGAGGCCGGTGTGCGCGATTAGGGATGAAGAAGCGGGAAGCGTGTGCGGTTGTTTTGACGCCCATTTTCACTCCCCTCGAGAGAGAGAGATCATCTCGCGGCCCGGGGTCTCTGGTGCTTTGCCCCGCTGTGTGTGTGTCTGTGTATGTGCTACTCAATCCAATCCCTTAATCATCGTGATCGTGATCATCGGTTGTTGCTGACTGGCTGGGCGGCAGCCGCCGAAAGCGCGCGTGGCCAAACACCCCTTCACCGTAACGGAAGGGCTGAGCAGGGTTGCAGAGATTTCTTCATCCCCACTCCGCTCCCGGTTAGACACTTTTTCATGAATGAACGCCACCACCACTTGGCATGGTGTGTGGAGGTTTTTAGTTAATCATCCACGTGGGTAGTCGTCGCGCCGCGCTCGGGTTGGCACCCCCCCCCCGCTAATGAACCAACGGCACAGTGGTTGATGAAAAACAGGACAGTTTGGCTCCCTCCTCCTTCTACTCGCAGCTTTTCACACCGCCACGGTTGTGCAAGGCCCTGCGTCGTGCACTGTTTGAAGGTAAATTCCCACCGGAGCAGTAGTTTCACATTCGCGTAAGGTTATTGCTTTTTCCGGTGCTCCACAAAACGACGGTGGCGTTAGCGAATTTGTCTGTGCGAACTCGTGGAACCATTGTGGTGTGGCTGCTGTGTGTTGTAATGGGTTGCGAACATTTAGGCAACGTCTCCTCTGCTCCATATGCTAATGTACGGTTATTTTTGGAACGTCATCTACAGGAATATGGATGACTGTAGGCGCCACCGTGACAGGTTGAATGTGGAATTCACAGCGTCATCTTGTCACCTGATAGCTGACTAGGGACGCAATACCAAGAAACTCGATTTCAGTGTCGATGATTCGATTTGTGTGTGTCTCCCCCGGTGCCGGACACGATTATGAAAGTCGCCCCCGATGTCTGCCGCCGGATCCCCACATGCGCTCGCCACACATGACTCACGGTGCCGTCGATCCCCCCAGCACACGTCTTGCGAGCGGGGAATTCCGACGTTCTTGACCTAGTCCAACAGACAGGCGGCGCACACGACACGCTGTATCAGCGGGAGAGAAATTTCAACCAACGACCTTCGCAACGATCGCACCTTTTCTTTGCCTCCCTCAGTGCTCTATCATCGCTAGACGAGAGAGAGATGTTTGATCATCTCGTTTTTGCGGTTGATCCTCACTCACTTCGTGGATGCTGGAACCTTGGGGAGATGACTTCGTTATTCGATACGAGGTTCCTTGGGGGCTTCTTCGACTCTCCATTCTACTGCCCTCGACGCGCGGTGGCTGTAACTAATAGGCAAGGTCGTCTCTGTTGTCGGCGGCAGTACAACAAAAAGCGGAAAAGGGGCGCTAGGGATTACAATTAAGACCGCGCGCGCCTCATTCGCGCGGTCAATCGCGAGGGGCTCGCATGCTCGGCGCGTGACCGGCCGTGTCTGTGGTGGTTTTGCGTTTAGGAGAACCCAGAGGCCGGTGTGCGCGATTAGGGATGAAGAAGCGGGAAGCGTGTGCGGTTGTTTTGACGCCCATTTTCACTCCCCTCGAGAGAGAGAGATCATCTCGCGGCCCGGGGTCTCTGGTGCTTTGCCCCGCTGTGTGTGTGTCTGTGTATGTGCTACTCAATCCAATCCCTTAATCATCGTGATCGTGATCATCGGTTGACACGCTGCTACTTCTTCCAATGAAGTGTGTTTATTTACACAAAACGATCAGTTTTGCTGCACATAATGTCAACGTTTTTTTCTCGCTTCTCTCCCCGTTCCGAAACGGGGTCATCCGGCTGCCGGTTTATTTCCCTTAACCACCACCAACCCTAACTATGTTGCTGCAAAAATTGCCTTTCATTCTTCGCGTCACGCGCGTTACGTGGTGGTGAAACGCCGAAGTGCGTGTGACGAAAACATTGAGGTACAAAACAAAATCAACGGTAACACACAAAGTGTAACTTTCACGACGAATCACCCAACTATAATACCGCAAGTGGATCCTCCTCCTTTCCTAACGGGGTCCAATTTACTTTATTGATCATCATCCCCGCGTCCAAGCCCGAGGGCAAAATTAGATTTACCCCATGGCCAATCGATTGTTTAAATCAATTTTCGTTAAGATCATCTCATTCGGTTACGGTTAAGAGATTTCTTCGTTCGGAGGAAAACTGAAACGAAACGAATGCCCGGGCAAGGCGGGGCAGAAAAGACAACAAACAAAAAGAAAAAAATACGATAGATCTACGAGCAAAGATATTGACCGCGAGCGCGCGCGCGCGCGATCACGCCTCAAGCCCTGTGGCGGTTTCTTTAGCCGCAGTGGTTTGATCTGTGTGAGAACCTTCGGCGGTAGATGCGATAGCGGAGGCCTTTCTTCGTAGAAAGGCCGGGTGCATGAGAAGTGCGCAACAAGCGATCTACCGATCGTGCTTGTTGTAGTGGTGGGAAATTGAATCCGAATCGATCCGGATTCGATCCTAACTCTGGAATCGCCCAGATTCGAATCTCGGATTGAGATTCCCTTCGGAGTTCGGAAGTCTTCAGAGTTGAGTGATCTATACATCTCTGGATGGTATTCGGATCGGACGAATCGAATCCCTGGTGGGAGTGACTTTTACCATCACTACCTTGTTCATCAAGATCATCTGCTTACATTTTTATAGAGTCGAATAGCAATCGTCCTAAGTTGCTATGTTTGGAAGCTTTAGTGTTTAATGTACTCATTATTGGAGTTTCTGTTTTGATAGTTTTTTTTATAAGTTCAAAAAAAATCCCAGGTCTTTGAAGCATTCTAATTTTCTTCCTACAAACCTGATTCGTTTTGGGGTGACAAAATGCGTTGCAAAATCTTGATAACAACTCTCACCCCGATTCTTTCCACAGAAACGAAGAGGGCTTCTTAATGTTTTTCTGTGTGTGTGTGTGTTTTTTATACAAACCATAATGACTGGCAATTATGTTGCTAACGATTTTTACCGAATTCTACAATGCGCCTGTGACAAACAAAAAAAACGCGTTATTCCCTCTGGAGAGACACATGTGCGTGTTTCACCTGCCAAAGAGAGGCGAGCCTCCCCAAACCGGAGGACTCCGCCGCCACATTAAGCTCTTCAAGCCTTCAAACTTTAGGCCGAATTCCACTGAAACTAGAACCTAAATAGAAGGAAAGACAGCGTCGTAATTGCCCATCGGGGGTCGTCTCTCATCGTTCCCATCATCATTCGTGGAGACAAAACGTCACCGGTCTGATTATTCGCATCCGTTCTGTGACGGGGGTTCCACCGTTTTTTTTTCTATTTTGTCTCCCCCCCTCGCGAGATATCCCGATTAAAGTGTCAGGTCCGGGGGTAATGCGTGTGGTGCGCGCGCGAGGCAAGAAATACTCGGTGTGGTAGCAATGACAATTCAAGTTTCGCGTTCGGAACACCGCGTCCGAAAGATCAAAACGCACAGATCCTTGACGCGCGTCGGGTGTTTTTCCCCCGCCCCGAGAGATTACAGATTGGCGGCGTTTTGATGGCAAACAATAGATAGATGACGCGGCGGTTCTGCTTTTTTCACCTGCACAGGTTCTTCTGGCCGTGGTGGTGCTTTCCGCCCAACAGAAGAAGGGCCGCCAGGTCTGTCTAGCAAGGCGTGAAATTATTTCTTTCGGTCGGCATCTTTGCGCGCTTCCCAAAATTTACCCACGGTGGCATTGGAGGAACGTGCGCACCCGGCGGGACCTGCCTGTTTTGACCTGCGCTCACGGCGTTGTAATAATACTCCCAATTTTGTATTTTAAATTGGCATATTATTTATCCATAAAATGGAAATGCCTAGCCTACGATTTATGGTAAGGTGTAATTTTGGGAGGCAGAAAGCCACGAACGGGCGGCACGTTAATTATGGGAAAGAGATGGGTTTATCACTTTTCATAGCTTGTACATACATTTTTTTTCGGTGGGAATTTTCACATACTCTAGCGCGCGCGGGCCAAAAAAAAAACAGTCCAACTATGTTTCGTGAAGCTGTAAACAGCTTCTGGAAACACATCTTCAGTATTGTGAAATTATTTTGAACATCGCCAATGCTGCTTCTACATCCTGTTTCTGCATTGTACATAACAGGTTAGTACGGAGGAAAGCGAACAAATGCAAGAAATGGCCACACTCCGATGGTCATGCCGTCGTCGTGCACCTTCTCAGCTAGGTTACTGTCCTGCCCTTGCACCATGAAAAGCGTCCAAGGAGAACCTCACTCGAAGGTCGCGTTTTCTACAGTGAGGTGTTATCCAACGTGGCGGGCGTGTGTTGATGGCATAAATTACGACGTCTATGGCCGTCGGTACCTCGCGTTTATAAACCTTCCTACATTGAAACCGTTCTCGCCGGAACAACGTTCCAAGATGCAACAACGCGTTCCGTGGCAGTGTTGTATTGGATGCACCTGTCCGGATCTTCGTCCGAAAAGCAATCACCTCTCAAATATCGCCCATGTTGTATGATCGATAGAGCGCGCGCGTCAGCGTGTCGCACGTGGAGCGATAATTTATCAAATTACGTTCAATTTACTACTCACTCGCTCCTCCTGCCTTTTTCCGATGTCGGCGGCTATATCTGACGACCGAGCGTGAGCGAAAGTAAGGAGCAAGACACCGAATGCACACCTGCTTACATAATCAACACGTTCGGGATGTCTCCTGACGACGTTTGGTGGTAATTATATACATGCTCCTGGCCACACCAGACAGTGCAAGAGATGCGGCGTTCCCGCTGGTGCGAGCCGTTTTGATAATTGATCATAATTTGAGCACGAGAACTCACCAGCCCCGGGTAGAATCTTCAAAGCCGGAAGAAAACAAAACCGAAAGCCCTTTTGAAGCAGCGGCCGAGTGCTGGTGTGGCGATGCTTAAGCCACGTTATTTGATCTAGATAAGGAAGCACTCATTCGGGTTAAATGTGGATTTCCTGTTCTACATTCACGGACGCGCAGTTTGATGGGTGTAGGTCAAACGCCGCCACGGCCCGTGTCTTCGGTGGAGCTTTGTGTGAAATTCCCCGCTGCTTCCTGCTCAGGTTTAAAAGCGGACAAACTGTTGTGGTGAGGCAGGTTGCGCGCGAAACCTCCCGAAATGGCCAGATTGTGGGTGCCTCCTTCCCATCATCGCCTCTCATTAACTGGAGGGATAATTCCATCCCTTACCATCGAACGTATCATCATCATGATGATCGTACTGCAACGGTTCGGGCGTTCCTCCCCCGTAACGGCAACAGAAGAAGACGCTTGGGGTCAGCTGAACGAACGCTTTCGGAGTCGGAAATGACTTTAGCCTAGTGAAACAGATAGGTGAAATTATATCGTACCTCTCGCTCCCAAAAATAGCTGCCAAACCGGGAAGCAAAGTTCCGTATGGAACGGCGTGAAAAGAAAGAGATTGAAGGGTGCAGGTGATACATGCGCGCATTGAAAATGGTGTTGCTCATTCGCATGTTGAGTGTATAGTCTTCTCCAAACTTTAAAGAGAAAAACTAATCCTTCATAATGATACCATAGTGTAAGGCCTTTAGAACATATTAATGCAATCATATTGCTGTGAGTCTTTATCAGAGTCTAGTTTAAAATAACTTGAAACTAGACCTATGACACCTCTGCATTCTTAAGTTCGAATGAAATCATAGTTGACTCCGAATGTGGTGAACCTCAGAGTACAAATTGTCTTACACGCAGACCACGTCTAGCAGAGCATCTCCATCAACCAACTGAATGGGAGAGTTATTATGTGTGAAAATCTCTTCTTCTCCAGTAATCCCGGGGGCACGGAGGGCGCTTTGTTTATCTCCACTCGGATGGGTGTAGTTAATAATAGCCGGTAAAGAAAATAAACTATTCCAGCGGTGGTCAGATCAGGGCGGCGCGCAGGTCGGCGGCAGGTTTCTTCTGGGTGTGTGTGTTCCAGTGCAGAGAAACATACTTGCTACAAACGGAAGTTGCCAGTGCTTTAAATAACAGCTTAATAGGAGCGTGAGGAGACCCCTTAGAGTACGTACTCCAGGAGCGTGCAAGAACTTCACTCTATCTCTGTGTCGGGCAGATGCATGTGCCGGTCAAGAAGAAGCGCAGATGCTGGGCCGGGTGCGCTGGTGAATATCATCAATCAGTCGCAGACACGGCCGCTGGAGTACAGACACGAACACGGGCGATCGATGTGCGAACGGATATGAAACATGTAAATATTTGAGGCGTATGTGTGGATTTGATCTTTCAATTGGGTATTTATCGTGCGAACGGGTCAGACGTGGACGATCGCTTCTTTTTCAACCCACCGAGAAGCTCTCTCTCTCTCTCTCTTAAAGTAGGAGCGATAAATCATTTTCAAACATAATCGCCTTCAAAACAGTTCCAAACAGCATTTGTCTATATGAGCTGTTCGAAGTTACTTTTCGGCCGATTTTTAACCTATCGCTTTGTGAAACGCCTTCACAATGGATCGTCCCGTCCGACTCCTTGTTTTTCAACACGATTTCAACGATTCCGTTTTGCGCTGCATCATCTTTTTCGGGTCGGGGTTTCCGCGAGTGTTACGACGCGTGCGCGTGTACGTGCAGATAACCCAATTTGCAATTAATTTTAGGAATTCCTTTTTGCGGCAAGCGTCCTTCTCACAGTGAGCGAAAAAAGAAAACGAAATCGGCGTCGTCGTTCTTCACCTGTGTGTGTAATAATAAAAGGAAGCGGTGCGATCGACCACCGAAATGCATTTTTTCGAGGTTGGTTCGACGTTCGAGGAGGCATGCAAATATTATTTCTTACGTTGGCGAGTCCAATGGAGTCGGAGAGACCGCGACTCCTGGTCGATCCGGGCGCACGGGTACACTAACCGTTGAATAAGAGAGGAGAGGGAACACGACACAATGCCGGAAAGATCATCAAGAAAATATTTAAATTTAATATTACAGAATGTAGTATGAATGCAGGAACGCAACGAGATACGTACAACGTCGTCGTCGTTGTCGTCGTCGTGCCAGGAGCCCAGTCTGCGTCGTAGCTTTTCCCCCTGTGGGGCTTGAATGTCCTAAAGCACATTTTGAAGGCAATATGCAAACCAAGTCGTCTCCCTCTCGCCCGCGGGTATGTGTTGTGTTGCGTGTTTTTGAAGGCGCCGCTGCTCTGCCACACGATCACCCGTTTTTGCACAGGAAAGTGCAAAGTAAATCTCGTACAATCTCCGACCGGAGCAAGGGGCAGCCCAACAGGATGACTTCAACGTTGATTACACTTCGACGCCGCGCACGCCCGCGAAGGCCACAAACGGCTACGACACGCCATGTTCTTCCGTGCCTCCCATCAGCTGTCCTGTCAGAGGCACTGAAAGGACTCGGCCAGAAGCCGCCTACTGTGTTTCGTTTCGGCTTCTGCTGCACCTCGTTGTTCTTCCCTGTGTTCCACTCTTCTCGGTGGAGACAATCTGTCAAACGCCTTTTTTATTCTCTCCTGTGCGTCCTGACACAGGGGCCCCTTTGAGTTATTACAATTAGATAGTAAAGGTCGCTGACTTTTTATGGCTGTAAGCGCGCGAGCGTCTGCTAGTTTACGACTGTGGGCTCTTCCCGCGTACACTTTTCGGCGTGTACTCGCGGTGGTAATAAGCTACCTTGCCCGCGGGAGCAGCGAGGTGACGTTGAAATAAAGGGTGGCGAAGTACATTTCCAATGCTAATGACCATTTCGCATGCACCCCTGGGGTATGGGCACGTAGTAGGAGTGAAGCGACACGGAATGCGGGATATCCACATTCCTTTCCGCAAGGATCTTTTTTCGCTACTTAAGACGCCACTTTGACGAGCATTTCAACCATTTCAAAATGGAATGGGAGCAATATTTTCTGTGCGAAAATTAAAACCAAAATCACTCCCCGGACATACACATTCCAGCGTTGTTCCAGCGAAGTATGTATGTCCCGTGTGCAGCTTCTCCCTAATTGTCGTTACAATTTATCGCGGCCAGTGTATGGAAAATCTTGCTCGCCTACCGTGTGTTCCCACCTTCAGGCTGCTGGGCTCCGCATGTTTTGGGCGCCGCGACCGCAAGTTTCGTCCCGAAGGCGCATACCACCACCAGTTAGGTTACCAGCGCGATGCGAAAATTAAAGGGCCGCCGTCCTTCTCCGTGTGCGCCATCAATCATTATCTCGATGATCGCGTTCTGGTAGTCTCTCGCTCTCTGGGGGCGAGACGAGCGTGAGATAAGTAGTTATTACGTCCTTTCTGCCCCCGATGTGTGCCGGTCGTGTCGGTACACCTCTGCTGCCCTTATGAGGTTGCCCATATCACGGGGTTGTTTGTGGTCCTCCGTAATGAAATCGTGCCCCCTTCGAAATGTTGGGATCGCTGATAAACGCTTTCGCTTGGAAACTAAAACTAAAACGAAACGGGGGGGATAACACACACGCGTGCGTTCTGCGTTGTTCCTGTTAAAACCCTGCCGAAAGCTTCCGAGCGTCGTTCGTCGAGCCACCCCCGTGTTGCCCTTCAATCATAATGGCTTTAATAACGCCAGTGTGACACCCACATGTCGTTAAGATATACGGCCGGCGCACACCGGAGTCAATTCTTCAATACACGGCGACGAACCGTACCGTCTGAAACAAAAAAAAAAGAAAAAAAGAGTTCTCGAGAAAGGAAGTCAGAAAACAAATCAAATGCCAAGCTCTCTCGGGCGAGAAGAAACGCTCAGAATGGGTTGGTGAACGGGCGGGATTATTTCCCGTCCACCAGCCCAGTTGGAGTTAAATAATATAATCTAGTAAATCGCACTACAGTCGATATTTTTTTTAACTGCTCGAGCAGAGAGAGAGGGAGAGAGAGAGAGAGACACCTCGAGAGGCAAAAAAAGCGGAACAACTCAAAAACTTGTTCGGGGATTGACATTTAGGTGAGATGGGGTGATGTCACGGTCTGAGATGTGATCTTGCTCTTGGTTTCTTAC
>KZ070444.1:7497-19696 GCA_002091845.1 Anopheles cracens
GTTAGTGTGGTGTGCATTTTCTGATCAGCCAACTAAAGCAGTAGATGGCCGGGTGTGTTCCGAATTTCAAATAATTTTTGAATCATCATAGCTGCACCCGCACCCGTATCTACGATAGTAAGTATGTTAACATACCAAGCTCGCTGTTTCTTCATTCCTTCATTTTCATCAGTTGTGCGCTAGTTTTAATTCTGTTTAGTTTGAAGTTTCATTTGTTATTGAGAAACATCATTTGATCATTTGATCATTTGAGATATATTATATGGAGTTAATTTGACCCAAGTAGATGAGGTTTAAACTCAAATAATGAACAAGCGAGATAGGATATAAAAGTCAAATGCCGCATGGAAATTTAAGCGTCTTAAAATAATGTGCGTTCTCGAAGTTGTTCAACATTCCTTTTTATTATTTTTATAATAGTTTATTTATTCATTCGGACTATCCTAGTCCCCCTCAAAGTAGGTTCGAGTTTTCACACTTTAAGAATTGGTTCTACGTAAGGGAAAATTTTGTTTAAATAACCAGATGACATTAATTTGATGCGTTTAAAAATCGTACCATCTAAAGGCTAACTCATCCCTAATAACTTATTTACGTAACTGGCTGGTTGTGAAGATAGTGTTACAGTAATAATATATGCACATAAACATAATAATATTTGCACATTGGCTACACATTTTGAAGGTATATCATTTGTGCGAGGAATTGGAGGGCAATAGTGTTAAACATTTCGTTAAGCAGCAAGTCTTACGAAGAGGATGAAATGAGAGATGAAAGATTTCTATTTACTAATATCGAATATGAGTGAATACTTTATACTAAACCTAATGGTACATAGATACCTTCCTTCTAATTTAAATCTTATAAGATCCGAAACTCGAAATCAATCTCGAAAGAAATGAGAGGCGCTAGCGAGCCGAGCATCAAGCTTGGAAAGGTCGTGTTTGAAATATAAAATTAAAAGAAAAATCTTCAACTACCTAGCACACAGGTTCGTGGTTCGTTGAACTGCGCCGCTATATATAGCTGATGTTGGCGCATTGGAATGCTCGTCTTGCATCAATGGCATAGCTCTTACATTCACGAAACGCACCATTTCGGAGCTAAGCAAGTGGCCCTATTTAATAAGTGATCTACGTTCGTACGCTACGATTTGAAACATCTGCCGCCGATGAATGGGTGATTCAAGAAGGGCCAGGCTTACGAATATTCCCGCCTGATATTTTTTTTATCGTATAAGTTTTCTTTACGACTGCGTATGTAGCATATGGAATGGTATAATACTAAGACATGGTGAAATGGAGGCGCATGGTCGCCCGAAGATTTAATTATAGTATTTACTTGTTTGGTTTCGAGCTTTCATATATTCTTTCTCATTTATCATTCGTTTTTTTAACTTAAAACACATTTAATATCTGAAGCAACGATAATTTTATATTAATCATTTATTTGTCACTGAATAGCAGGAACCTGTGAATATTTTAAGCAACAAACATATTTTGTATGCCGTTTGAATATATAATACATAGTACAATTTGAATTAATTTGTAGAGAGTGGTGGAACATTTTCATAATTAAACATTCCATAATTAATTGCATAATTAATGTTTATGTGTTTTCTCGTGGAAAAATATTGATATGACATTTTTAAATATATATATATATAGGTTTTTTTCGCGTAGTATTTCTACTCACAAGGCGTTTGATTGGGCTTAAGAGTGCGTTCGTTGCATCGTTCTCATCCCGTTGGTTCTGAAGCTATTCTTTGTTTAACATTTGATTTAAAAAAAGTTTTGTTTTCGTGTGTACACGACACGAAGAGTTGCTGTTTTTATCATGTACAGAAAACGTTTTAACGATTTAACCTCGAGGAAGGATGCAGTGCTAGTTCGAAAGGTTGGTGTATGGTAAACAATAAGAAGATATATACTATTGATAAGGTTATAGAAAATACTGCAAATACTGTAAATATATGCGCGTCTCGCACATCCACGCGAAATCAATGGACAATCTTGACAACCTGGGCAAGATTAGCGCACCGTCCGCGTTACTTGCAAAAACTATCAATCAGCAGCAACAAGAGCAGCGGCAATATGACAATTCTAGCAGGGCGGAGTTAAATAAGAAGCCGATTGTTAAAATAAATCGCAGGGATGTCACCTACGTTAATGACCATCAAACTCACGTTGACGATCAATTTGTAGCACCAACGAAGCAAAAAAAATCTATAAGACATTCATTAACTTCTTCGAGTGCGGATATTCGGGCACCGTCCGAACTATCGACCGAAGCAATACGTACTGAAGACCACAGAGCTGACAGTGATCGTTGTAATGGTGATGACGATGACGTGTACGTCCAGCTAGCGAGCAACGTCTCTTCAACGGGTACGGCTGTTCGTGATGGGCGATGGTCTTCGTCGAGCGGCCGAGAATCGGATGCAGTATACGAGGTGCTGCGTGATGAAATCAGCCGATATGACATCAACCGAGAAACCATACGGCAATGGGATCTAATGTCGAGCGGGCTGGTAAATAGTAGCACGATGAGCAACACCGGTAAAGGCGTCGGGGGTAGCAAAGCTTTCGTTAGTAATAGCACCAGTGGTGCGGCCAATGAAAAGACGATCACAGAGATTGTTACGCTAACGGGAAATGACACTCGGAACTTCTTCGGAGCAACAGGCAGATTACAGTCGACGAAACAGTCCTTAGACGAGGCGTTTGGAAAAACGAATGATGTCAGTTCTGCGAGTAGTTTAAGCAGCATCAGATACAACACGACCCTCGGTAAATCACAGATGGCTGAGTCTGTGAAAGACATTGACGGCGGCCATCCACAATGCATGAACAATCGGAATGATTAGAGAATGCTGATTGCAGCACCTTACAATGGATTTGTGTTGATATGACGATAAACGTAATCGGGGATATCGTGGCTATAATTATGTAATAGTATGCTATAAGGTAGACATAATAGTGAGGAAAATTAATATATATATATATAGGTTTTTTTCGCGTAGTATTTCTACTCACAAGGCGTTTGATTGGGCTTAAGAGTGCGTTCGTTGCATCGTTCTCATCCCGTTGGTTCTGAAGCTATTCTTTGTTTAACATTTGATTTAAAAAAAGTTTTGTTTTCGTGTGTACACGACACGAAGAGTTGCTGTTTTTATCATGTACAGAAAACGTTTTAACGATTTAACCTCGAGGAAGGATGCAGTGCTAGTTCGAAAGGTTGGTGTATGGTAAACAATAAGAAGATATATACTATTGATAAGGTTATAGAAAATACTGCAAATACAATCTACGTCGCGTCTCGCACATCCACGCGAAATCAATGGACAATCTTGACAACCTGGGCAAGATTAGCGCACCGTCCGCTGCGTTACTTGCAAAAACTATCAATCAGCAGCAACAAGAGCAGCGGCAATATGACAATTCTAGCAGGGCGGAGTTAAATAAGAAGCCGATTGTTAAAATAAATCGCAGGGATGTCACCTACGTTAATGACCATCAAACTCACGTTGACGATCAATTTGTAGCACCAACGAAGCAAAAAAAATCTATAAGACATTCATTAACTTCTTCGAGTGCGGATATTCGGGCACCGTCCGAACTATCGACCGAAGCAATACGTACTGAAGACCACAGAGCTGACAGTGATCGTTGTAATGGTGATGACGATGACGTGTACGTCCAGCTAGCGAGCAACGTCTCTTCAACGGGTACGGCTGTTCGTGATGGGCGATGGTCTTCGTCGAGCGGCCGAGAATCGGATGCAGTATACGAGGTGCTGCGTGATGAAATCAGCCGATATGACATCAACCGAGAAACCATACGGCAATAGTCAATTGACACCTAGAAGGTTTTTCGTTTCCGGAGTGGCTGAAATATCCACCAGTTGTTCATCGTTCACTGTTCTAATTTGGCTAGACATAGAATTTGGCTTCTTATGATTTTTGTAATGACGTATTTTTATGGGAGAGAACCGGAAGCGTAAACGGAAAGAGATAGGGTCATAAAACCAAAGGATTTTAAAACCACAATAGTTAACACATAACTGGCGAAAATTTCAGCTCAATCGAATGCCACAGGTGTCACTTGACACTAAATTTGCACGTTACGAATATTGGATCCATTTGACCAGTGAGTTTTAAACATAACTATAGTTTAATAGTTTCCACTATATAACTATAGTTTCCAATCATGGGAAAGATTTGGAATAGATTTTTTTTAAATAAATGATTATATGATCTAATGTCTAAACGATAATAGTCATATGGTCGTACGTCTTATGGTTGTGGGTTCAAATCTCAACTCGACCGTACACAGAGCTAACTAGTCGAGACATAGCGTTTTCATACTGGGTATGTATTCAAGTAAGACAGTATTGAAAATAATCACAATCAGTATCCGGAAGAACTTTCATGCTGTGAACACATATTTGATGCAAAAAGCGCTAAAATCGGCATTATTCACTACATCCATCGATTAACATGCAGAAGAGCCTTACCTTCATATCCAACCCCTCGTTAGACGCTTCGTTCTTGCGAAGGTTTCCCAAGTATCCAGTAGCTGTCTCACTGCTCGCTGCTCCGGATACAGCACCAGCGGTCGACCATTTTGTCTCCATTTCACCACTACTGCCGACCGCCAGCGACGATTGCGGAGACGTATTCTGGTGCTGCTGATCTTGCATCGTTGCCAGACTTCGGTCGATGTTTTGCAGCTGATAGTGTTGCTGTAGATTCAACTCCTGGGCACGCTGCAACTGTGCCTGTGTGTACAGATCGTGCGTGGATTCGAAGCTTATGTCCGGGCGAATGTACTTCTCGCTGCTATAGTAATCGGTAGCCTGCTGCATCATGCCATCGTAGAAGCCGCTCGGGGTTATCCCTTGTCCTTGGAGATAGCTTGGATCCGATGGGTCTGGCTTGACTGTTAGCGCTACTTTGGGAAGGTTGAATACGTTTCGCACAGATATCGATGCTGGATGTAGGCAACGCAGCATAAAACCCGAAAATGGAACAATCAAAATAATGTTTTAGTAGAAATAAACTACCCATTTCTGCTTTGTTGAAAGCGTAACAAAACGCAGCTAATTCATAACGCATGACACACACTTTGCCCACGTACAAATACTGATTAAAAGATTCCTCAACGAAAATAATCTTCCAGCATTCAAAAATCATCGCCCTTCGCAGAATTTAATTACGAGATGTCAATTTAGAACGATGTTTTGATTTATTTAATAATTTAAATAATAACAATAATTTCCTAACATTTGTCTCTAGGTCGTTGTTATATTACAATATTTAGTTAGAAAGAAGAAAGCAACATACTTATCACACAATCACAAGATGTTCGGCGAGCGCGCGCGTTTGTGTGTGTGTGTGGACATATAGCAATTGATGAACATGATCATACATACACAATACGATTATGTGATGAATATTGCTACACACGCTTCCTTGTGTTGGTCTTTAATTTTGATTGCATATATTTACAGTATTTGCAGTATTTTCTATAACCTTATCAATAGTATATATCTTCTTATTGTTTACCTTATTTAACTCCGCCCTGCTAGAATTGTCATATTGCCGCTGCTCTTGTTGCTGCTGATTGATAGTTTTTGCAAGTAACGCAGCGGACGGTGCGCTAATCTTGCCCAGGTTGTCAAGATTGTCCATTGATTTCGCGTGGATGTGCGAGACGCGACGTAGATTGTCTCTCCAAAGTGTGTCCTCTTCCCAGTGCTGATCACCAGACGAGAAGTTATCACCCGATGCATCGAAAACCCGATGGATGTTACTGCTGCTACTGTTAATGCATACCCCAGCTACTACACCATTGGCTTCCGGGTACTGGCCCAGCACACTCGGTGCTCGGTGCTGTACAGAAGATCTGCCGAATGCTTCGATTGGTCGTCGACTGAAAGTAGCATTTCCGTCTTTCGGCGTGCTCATCGCTAACGAGGACGGCGATCGGCCTGATGGCAGCGATCCTGCAATCCTGCCATTTCCTATATATATATATATTAATTTTCCTCACTATTATGTCTACCTTATAGCATACTATTACATAATTATAGCCACGATATCCCCGATTACGTTTATCGTCATATCAACACAAATCCATTGTAAGGTGCTGCAATCAGCATTCTCTAATCATTCCGATTGTTCATGCATTGTGGATGGCCGCCGTCAATGTCTTTCACAGACTCAGCCATCTGTGATTTACCGAGGGTCGTGTTGTATCTGATGCTGCTTAAACTACTCGCAGAACTGACATCATTCGTTTTTCCAAACGCCTCGTCTAAGGACTGTTTCGTCGACTGTAATCTGCCTGTTGCTCCGAAGAAGTTCCGAGTGTCATTTCCCGTTAGCGTAACAATCTCTGTGATCGTCTTTTCATTGGCCGCACCACTGGTGCTATTACTAACGAAAGCTTTGCTACCCCCGACGCCTTTACCGGTGTTGCTCATCGTGCTACTATTTACCAGCCCGCTCGACATTAGATCCCATTGCCGTATGGTTTCTCGGTTGATGTCATATCGGCTGATTTCATCACGCAGCACCTCGTATACTGCATCCGATTCTCGGCCGCTCGACGAAGACCATCGCCCATCACGAACAGCCGTACCCGTTGAAGAGACGTTGCTCGCTAGCTGGACGTACACGTCATCGTCATCACCATTACAACGATCACTGTCAGCTCTGTGGTCTTCAGTACGTATTGCTTCGGTCGATAGTTCGGACGGTGCCCGAATATCCGCACTCGAAGAAGTTAATGAATGTCTTATAGATTTTTTTTGCTTCGTTGGTGCTACAAATTGATCGTCAACGTGAGTTTGATGGTCATTAACGTAGGTGACATCCCTGCGATTTATTTTAACAATCGGCTTCTTATTTAACTCCGCCCTGCTAGAATTGTCATATTGCCGCTGCTCTTGTTGCTGCTGATTGATAGTTTTTGCAAGTAACGCACATATATTTACAGTATTTGCAGTATTTTCTATAACCTTATCAATAGTATATATCTTCTTATTGTTTACCATACACCAACCTTTCGAACTAGCACTGCATCCTTCCTCGAGGTTAAATCGTTAAAACGTTTTCTGTACATGATAAAAACAGCAACTCTTCGTGTCGTGTACACACGAAAACAAAACTTTTTTTAAATCAAATGTTAAACAAAGAATAGCTTCAGAACCAACGGGATGAGAACGATGCAACGAACGCACTCTTAAGCCCAATCAAACGCCTTGTGAGTAGAAATACTACGCGAAAAAAACCTATATATATATATATTTGTCGTGTACACACGAAAACAAAACTTTTTTTAAATCAAATGTTAAACAAAGAATAGCTTCAGAACCAACGGGATGAGAACGATGCAACGAACGCACTCTTAAGCCCAATCAAACGCCTTGTGAGTAGAAATACTACGCGAAAAAAACCTATATATATATATATTAATTTTCCTCACTATTATGTCTACCTTATAGCATACTATTACATAATTATAGCCACGATATCCCCGATTACGTTTATCGTCATATCAACACAAATCCATTGTAAGGTGCTGCAATCAGCATTCTCTAATCATTCCGATTGTTCATGCATTGTGGATGGCCGCCGTCAATGTCTTTCACAGACTCAGCCATCTGTGATTTACCGAGGGTCGTGTTGTATCTGATGCTGCTTAAACTACTCGCAGAACTGACATCATTCGTTTTTCCAAACGCCTCGTCTAAGGACTGTTTCGTCGACTGTAATCTGCCTGTTGCTCCGAAGAAGTTCCGAGTGTCATTTCCCGTTAGCGTAACAATCTCTGTGATCGTCTTTTCATTGGCCGCACCACTGGTGCTATTACTAACGAAAGCTTTGCTACCCCCGACGCCTTTACCGGTGTTGCTCATCGTGCTACTATTTACCAGCCCGCTCGACATTAGATCCCATTGCCGTATGGTTTCTCGGTTGATGTCATATCGGCTGATTTCATCACGCAGCACCTCGTATACTGCATCCGATTCTCGGCCGCTCGACGAAGACCATCGCCCATCACGAACAGTCGTACCCGTTGAAGAGACGTTGCTCGCTAGCTGGACGTACACGTCATCGTCATCACCATTACAACGATCACTGTCAGCTCTGTGGTCTTCAGTACGTATTGCTTCGGTCGATAGTTCGGACGGTGCCCGAATATCCGCACTCGAAGAAGTTAATGAATGTCTTATAGATTTTTTTTGCTTCGTTGGTGCTACAAATTGATCGTCAACGTGAGTTTGATGGTCATTAACGTAGGTGACATCCCTGCGATTTATTTTAACAATCGGCTTCTTATTTAACTCCGCCCTGCTAGAATTGTCATATTGCCGCTGCTCTTGTTGCTGCTGATTGATAGTTTTTGCAAGTAACGCAGCGGACGGTGCGCTAATCTTGCCCAGGTTGTCAAGATTGTCCATTGATTTCGCGTGGATGTGCGAGACGCGACGTAGATTGTCTCTCCAAAGTGTGTCCTCTTCCCAGTGCTGATCACCAGACGAGAAGTTATCACCCGATGCATCGAAAACCCGATGGATGTTACTGCTGCTACTGTTAATGCATACCCCAGCTACTACACCATTGGCTTCCGGGTACTGGCCCAGCACACTCGGTGCTCGGTGCTGTACAGAAGATCTGCCGAATGCTTCGATTGGTCGTCGACTGAAAGTAGCATTTCCGTCTTTCGGCGTGCTCATCGCTAACGAGGACGGCGATCGGCCTGATGGCAGCGATCCTGCAATCCTGCCATTTCCACCTGCCGCTAGGGAAGCTGCAATGGTTTTGTTAACATCCTTCTGCCCGAGCCGGTCGGATTCATAGATGTTCTTACGATCGATATCCGCGTGCTTCTCAGTAGCTGACGCGTGCACTAGTAAGTTGGCCGTTTTGAGTGTGTTCAGGGGATTTTGAATATGAAAAATGCTACTAGTCGTTTGCCGTCTTAAGCCGCCCGGGTCACGCTGATTATTTAACGTATCGCCTGTTGCAGAAGAAGCATGGGTGCTATTGTTGCTACCACTACCATCCCGTCGTTCATTACTCAATCGACCATGATTTCCCATCGTTCCTTTGGTCATTTCAATGTACGTGCTTTCGTCATAAGGGTTGCATATTTGCATTTTGTTACCTTTCTGTATCGAATCGAGAATGTCCATCGCCGTCAGGCTTTCGGATTGTCGCAGCTGCTCCAATGCCGCTGATGGCAGGGGCTGAACGGCTTGGTTCAACATAATATTGTTTCTGTTTAACAGCGTGAGCGAGTCGTGCAACTGCTCGCCGAATTAATTAGACTCTTCCGCGGTGTCATGGGCATATAGTGTCCTTCCAATATTTGCATCGAAAGATCGGCGTCTATTTCTCCTCCGCGCAGTAATTCCGCTGATAAGTCTTCTTTTGTTAAAATAGTTCGATCACGTTCTGGGTCTGCAAACTGTTCGGCATGCTGTAATGCTTCGTTCAGATCTTCATCGGTATATTCGAAAACGTCATCTGCCTCGTCTGTATTTTTGTCGTCTACACTATCTAAATTATGATTCTGGTTACTGCTGGTTACATTGCGCGTTGGATCGTCTGTTGTTTTGCGTGTTAGTTCCAATGGCTGCTCTTTGAACGCCTCATTTGAAGCATTCGAGGCAGATGAGTGCCACGATTTGACACTCAGTGGAGATATGTTTTGCTTGTAAACCGGTACATACGCTTGTAAAGGTCGCTCATGTTGGTTAGGTGCGCTCATTTCCGCTATTAGTAAGGTATTATCATTCCCATTCGCATTTAACCTTATATTACAACCTGCACCACTTTTGAGTTTATCACTGGCATTGGCTTTCTTATTCACAGGGCGTTCGATAGGTTCACTTGATTGCTCATTCTTCAGTTCTCGGTCGCTTCTTTCTTCGATCCCTTGATTCCTTTCATTCCCTGCGATCTTTTGGTCTCTTGCACCTTTAATAAAACTATTTTCATATACATTCGCATCCACACTCAAATTAGGACTTGTAGCGACGCTCGCGTTGTTCACTAAGCTATACGAAATGTATGAATCGTGTTCCTCCTCATTCGCGGGTTCAACCAACGTGAGCTGTGCTGCCGTGTTTTCCGCTCTCTGTTTCTTCCCTCTGTTTCTGTCTGTGCAACCATCGTCATTATCCGTTCTGATAATTCTGGCCGTACCGCAACCTTCACCGCCAGCGTTTCCGGCGTAGAAAGTATGCGTTAATGGGTGCATCATATTTTCAGTGCTGCCTGTGCCAGCTGAACAGGCTACTTCAGTAAATTGGTTGCTGTGGCTGTGTTGTGTTAGATAGTGTGGTGGTGGTGGTGGAGTTGGTGCTTCTGCTACCTCTTTCGTGGAAGCTGTACTAACAACTGGGGACGACCTTCCTGCCGGCGTAAAATTTCTTCCATCTAATATAATACATGAAAACACACATACAACAAGAAATGTATGGTATGAGATAAGTGTTGTCAGATTGATTGTCTCTTATTGTCAACATGTAAATTATCTTGTTCATGTTCTCCTGTGTTCAAGCCAAATGACCTTTGTATTACTGCTACTATATTAATGAAAGAACATCCGAAGCCAGTAGAGCATCAATTCGAATTCGAAATTCAGATTCAGATAAGATATATTTAAATAGAAAGAAAAGCCCCTCGAAACTGTATTCACCGAAACCGTTGTTAACCCGTTAACATAAAACATAGTGGAGTACACTAAAATCGATGTGAGGGAACTATTTTTGATTTTCTAAAGCCTCTGTCTTATTTACCACCAACCATTAACAACAAATAACGCAAATATGTCTTAATGAAATTTATAGGCTAGTATTAGGACTCGTAGTCATAGCGGAAAGATAAGGTAGTATTAGTACTAATTACACTAGTCGAAACAATGCATGCCACTTTAAAATGCAAGACATGTGATTTACATTAATCGTTCCTTTCGATTCAGGATTTGCTTTTGAGACTGTAAATTTTTGCTTCGACATTGAGAATAATTAGATGAAAAAACAAACAAGACAAGGCGTATATAACTGTCCAGTGACATTATAGATGGGCTTTTTTATGTATAACAAGACAACACTTTTCGCCGTATGTCCATACGTTTCGTTTGCACCATGTATTACATTTTACGTTGCAGGCAGGAAGGTCTCACTTAAATGATGTGTAAGCTATCACGAATGTAAAATGATACAACGCACATATTGTGTTTTCCCTCCCGTTGGCAATGTTAAATGGAATATACATCAACGGACAAACAGAAGGACCTTTTACTTATTCTAACGGGATTTGAAAACAAATACACAATTAATATATATGATAATGATGGAAGAATCAGAACATCAGAAAACTTCGCAGGAAGACTAGCACAGTTGGAAGCGTACAGTTTTCTAAGCAAATCCAGATCTTTATATAGGAGACGAGATTGATGAGGAAAGGTGAATAAGTTTTGGGAATTCCTTGACGAAGTTACGTGCCAATAAGCGCCATTAGAGTGCACGGGGAGTAAATGATACTATTAATGCGAAACATAAAAACGATATCGGAACATTGGTAGAAAAACAGTAGATTAACCGGCAGTAATAATTTTGACGAACTGATACAACTTTGAAGAACCAACAAAAAAAATCACAAAAATAGCTCAATAATGGACTGGAAATTGCACTAGTGGCTTTTTTTTTAATAATAATCAGTGCCAAAAGGGTTAATTTGTTTTCCTTATCATTGTTGTCACCAATGTACTTCAACTGCTATCATTATTGAATCATAATAAAAAAACATATAAAGCATGCGCAGTATCAAAGATTCCAAACTAATTTTGATGTTACTAAGACAAGGTTCGGAGGGGGACAAAGAATCGCCGGACATATTTTTACACCACCACTTACAGTTGTGTTTAACAACTCTGTTGCCTTTCATGTAGAGCTCGGATTGAGTTTCTTATGTGAATGGATTGATATTGGCAAGTGCCAATCGAAACCAAACCGAGCTTCCTGATCCTAATTTCCTAATTCCTTAATTCTTATATTTTAACTGAACAACCTGATATGATTTATCTCTTGTGCTCTGAAAACAGGATTTGCTCCAAATTTGGGTTCTTTAGTTACAATATTTCACCCCTTAATTGCTGGCTGAACAGCCGATGAACAGCCG
>KZ070444.1:74558-85659 GCA_002091845.1 Anopheles cracens
TCGGCGGCTGGGCCACAGTCGGCCCCCTTGCTAATGCCCATGCCGTTGGCCGCCTCTTCATGCTCCTCGCTCGTCGTCGGCCCGGACGGCACGACGACAACGGCCTCAACAGTCACAATGAACTCGCTATCGGTGCACCAGCACGGGCCGAAATTTATGCCCATCTCGCCGCGTCAGAAGGCATCCTTTCTCTTTCCCCAACCTGCTGCACCCACACCACGTCCTTTCCACTCACAGCAGCACTTCCCGACGCACCTGAACACCTCGCCCTCGGCTTCGACTGTCAGTGGTGGTAGTGGTGCGGTGGCTGGCGCCGGAACGGTCACCTCCGGCATCGGTGCCAGCCATTCGTCTTCGTCGTCGCTGTCGTCGGCGGCGGTAGTTGCCTCGAAGATGATCAAAGTGCGCAGCCACAGTAATGAGGAGTACACGCTGGCGCCCGCCACCCGTCCCGTAGGGATAACGGGGATGGGAACGGTGTGTGAAGGACGCCGTATGCTGCCAGAAATACCGACGAGTGGCGGCGCCGGACCCGGTGGTAGTCGTTCACCGAGACTGGTACGTCAAGAGCACGTTAGAGACGAGCTGCTAGCCGGTTGCGTTAATAGCGTTGCTGGTCAGGGCCCGAACTCAGACAAACGAACCACCACCTCATCATCCTCATCTCCCAAACAGAAAACGTTCGCCGAAGCGAAGCAAACAATGGCCGCGGCGACAATGATGGCGGAGGACACGCTGATGGGTTTTGAGTCGTACGGGAGTAACACTGGCTACGACGGATATTATGACGAGGATCAAGAACTTTCACTGGGAGCGGCTGAAGGAGGCGGTGGGATAGGATGTTATCAGGACAATGACGACGGCAGGACAAGCGAACCGTTTAAGCTGCTCCCGGTACAACAACAACAGCAGCAAAGGCTACCGTATGTACCGACCGATTCCAGTCCCGATTCGACCGGTGGTGGAACGGTGGGCGTTAGTTATGGATTCACGAATCGAAAGGATCGATTGCGATCGCGGCGTAAGTCACGCGACGCGTACGACCATCCGGACGAACTGGGTGGTGCTGGCGTGATCGACCCATCCGACAGTGGTAGCAGTGGTGTTGGTTGCACTGCTGTCGCAACAGGAGGAGAACCCGTTAAAAGGAAACCGGAAACGATGCGCTCCATCTCGGAGGAAGCTCCCGCTGCCAAACCACCGAAGCCGATCACACGACGATCCCTGTCACATCCGGAAAAGGACACCCAGGTGCGTACGGAAGAGAAAGTTCCCCAGGGGGGAACATTCGAAACCTATTTTCTTCAACTTTAGTATTAATGTTTTGTTATATGTTGGTACTTTTCAGCTATATGGATCCAAGAAGCTGGAATCCAGCAAAATCCCGTCGCCGAAACCATTGACGGAACTGCACGATCGACAGTATAAACCGTCGGTCGGGATCGGGACGGCAACATCTCCGCGTAGAAAAAACATAAAATCCTTCGACTGTGGTACTATCAGCTCGAAGGCGGTGTTGTCGAACCTTCAGCCCGGCTATCATCCACAGCAGCAGTACCATCAGCAGGCTACGGAGAGCAGTGGCGGTCCATCTTCTGTTTCGCCGGGTGTTGCAACCGAATCGACGCGCACCAGCGGATACGGTGGTTCCGCTACCACGCTCGGTGGCAATGCTTCCGGCGCAGGTGGAGCCCCGGCTGCCACCGGAACAGCGATCGGGGGTTTTCAGTCGTTTGGCCAGCGGAAGGTATCCGCCTTCCAACAAATTCTGCAGCGACAGCGTCTACAGAAGCGCGATTCGAAAAGCCTTGACGTGGTCGCTTCGAAGCTGATGGAGGAAAAATATGGCTGTCGGGCGCAGGACGTGGACGTATCGAAATCACTGGACGATGGGATTTTCTCCGAAAGTGCAGGCCACCAGTCGGACGACAATAGCAGCGATGAACATATCAACCTCGCCTACAAATCATCGGTAAGATGAATCGCGGATGTGGTAAATTTTCCGTCTCTTTCCCCAACCTGCTGCACCCACACCACGTCCTTTCCACTCACAGCAGCACTTCCCGACGCACCTGAACACCTCGCCCTCGGCTTCGACTGTCAGTGGTGGTAGTGGTGCGGTGGCTGGCGCCGGAACGGTCACCTCCGGCATCGGTGCCAGCCATTCGTCTTCGTCGTCGCTGTCGTCGGCGGCGGTAGTTGCCTCGAAGATGATCAAAGTGCGCAGCCACAGTAATGAGGAGTACACGCTGGCGCCCGCCACCCGTCCCGTAGGGATAACGGGGATGGGAACGGTGTGTGAAGGACGCCGTATGCTGCCAGAAATACCGACGAGTGGCGGCGCCGGACCCGGTGGTAGTCGTTCACCGAGACTGGTACGTCAAGAGCACGTTAGAGACGAGCTGCTAGCCGGTTGCGTTAATAGCGTTGCTGGTCAGGGCCCGAACTCAGACAAACGAACCACCACCTCATCATCCTCATCTCCCAAACAGAAAACGTTCGCCGAAGCGAAGCAAACAATGGCCGCGGCGACAATGATGGCGGAGGACACGCTGATGGGTTTTGAGTCGTACGGGAGTAACACTGGCTACGACGGATATTATGACGAGGATCAAGAACTTTCACTGGGAGCGGCTGAAGGTGGCGGTGGGATAGGATGTTATCAGGACAATGACGACGGCAGGACAAGCGAACCGTTTAAGCTGCTCCCGGTACAACAACAACAGCAGCAAAGGCTACCGTATGTACCGACCGATTCCAGTCCCGATTCGACCGGTGGTGGAACGGTGGGCGTTAGTTATGGATTCACGAATCGAAAGGATCGATTGCGATCGCGGCGTAAGTCACGCGACGCGTACGACCATCCGGACGAACTGGGTGGTGCTGGCGTGATCGACCCATCCGACAGTGGTAGCAGTGGTGTTGGTTGCACTGCTGTCGCAACAGGAGGAGAACCCGTTAAAAGGAAACCGGAAACGATGCGCTCCATCTCGGAGGAAGCTCCCGCTGCCAAACCACCGAAGCCGATCACACGACGATCCCTGTCACATCCGGAAAAGGACACCCAGGTGCGTACGGAAGAGAAAGTTCCCCAGGGGGGAACATTCGAAACCTATTTTCTTCAACTTTAGTATTAATGTTTTGTTATATGTTGGTACTTTTCAGCTATATGGATCCAAGAAGCTGGAATCCAGCAAAATCCCGTCGCCGAAACCATTGACGGAACTGCACGATCGACAGTATAAACCGTCGGTCGGGATCGGGACGGCAACATCTCCGCGTAGAAAAAACATAAAATCCTTCGACTGTGGTACTATCAGCTCGAAGGCGGTGTTGTCGAACCTTCAGCCCGGCTATCATCCACAGCAGCAGTACCATCAGCAGGCTACGGAGAGCAGTGGCGGTCCATCTTCTGTTTCGCCGGGTGTTGCAACCGAATCGACGCGCACCAGCGGATACGGTGGTTCCGCTACCACGCTCGGTGGCAATGCTTCCGGCGCAGGTGGAGCCCCGGCTGCCACCGGAACAGCGATCGGGGGTTTTCAGTCGTTTGGCCAGCGGAAGGTATCCGCCTTCCAACAAATTCTGCAGCGACAGCGTCTACAGAAGCGCGATTCGAAAAGCCTTGACGTGGTCGCTTCGAAGCTGATGGAGGAAAAATATGGCTGTCGGGCGCAGGACGTGGACGTATCGAAATCACTGGACGATGGGATTTTCTCCGAAAGTGCAGGCCACCAGTCGGACGACAATAGCAGCGATGAACATATCAACCTCGCCTACAAATCATCGGTAAGATGAATCGCGGATGTGGTAAATTTTCCGATCATAAAATCATGAAAAAGGCTGACTAGCTGATATGGCTTATTGACCTAACTTAAAATGAGTAAATAACGCTGTCTCTAACGCGATTATGGATTACTGCAAGGTCCATAAACATTGAATTAAAAAATGGACAATAGCATGCCTGTGATTTATGACCAGAAACCTCTCCGTTCAGTTTTGCATAAACAAATGTATCTTTTCTTACTTTTCTTACGATATATAACAGGATAACAAAACTACACTGCGGGAAGCGGAAATACAGAATGCGGTTGAGGCAGCAGCAGTGATCTTTAAGAAGGTGGTGCTGCAGCGCCGGGAGGAGAACAAATGCAAGTCTTCATATGCCAATCGTAAGTGTGTGTTCATACGCGTGAAATAATTTTACAATCATTAACGCTTGGATGATTGGGGGAATATTGGTTCGTAATGTAGTCGGCTGGGTCGATAGTATGGTATGGTATGTGTGTGTGTGTGCGTAGCATTAGTGTCGCTAATAAGTGTTGGCCGGTGGGAAGTTGCTTCGTAGGTGTGTGATTGAAACGATTCTTAGGTAGTTGGTGAGAGCGTGTTTATCGTAGGTGTGATCGAGCTACTGCGTACTAGAACTGACCTTACTTAGTCACTAGCGCACTAACATCGTCCGCGGAAGGTTTGTTAGCTCGTCTGCTTGCAATGTGTGTGCCTAACATTCTTTGCTAGTACGGGGCTCTTCTTCGGTAGTATGGCACTAACGGAAATGAAGTGAATGCACTAACATTAAGCCATCGGAATCCTATTTACTCACAAAATCTATTCTTGCCACATACCGATATCAACGTGCGCTGGTGCGGTTTTGCTTCGAATTCTCGCACTTGGACACACAGATGAGTGCCTGAGCTGTGCTGCCACACAGAGCTGTGCTGATGGTCTAACGGACGATTCGACCACGTTTGGAGGATATTCGTCGTCGGAAACGGAAGCGGCCGGGCGGATGCAATCGCTCGGCGGACAGCAGCATCGAAACGGTGCCATCATGCCGACCGATTACGAGGAGTATCGGCTGGTGTTCTTTAGTTCCGATTCGTCTAGCAAGGAGGAGGAGTATGACAGCAGTTCCACTTCATCATCGACTGCGATGCGGCACGTCAAGCGCCATCGCTACACAACCGCAACATCGCTGGAGGAGTGCGACTGGGACTATTTCGAACCGGACATGATGCCCGGGGCGGATGAAGCGAAGAGTGCCTTCTTCTACGAGATGCTCACTATGGCCACCGCCACAGCAGCAACGGCAAGCGGCCAGTGCGCGAATGCGGCGGCCAGTGCCACCACCAGTACCTCGAAGACGTCCCGTAAGCTGGACAGTTCCTATTGCCATTGCGATTGCTGCAATCGGCGGCAGATGCAGTACGTACCGATACCGGTCCCGGTTCCGGTACCGGTACCAATAGCCGCCTTCCAGAGCTGGCTCTACGAACAGCAACAGCAGCTGTTGCTCATGCACGGCACACCGGAAAGCAATGATGCCGCGGAGTACGCGTTGCGCAGCGATCTGGTACAGCAGCTGTGGAAAAAGTTCGCCGAATGCGGTAGTGACACTAGTGTGCGAAGTGGTGCCGCGTCAGAAACAGCGGAACGAGGTGAAGCTCGAAAAGGCCCGAGCAATACGTACCATCCGAAATTTGCGTGCAGATTCGGCGGTTCGCGTCGTGATATAGAGCGCTGTCCCGCAACGTCCGAAAGCCACGACAGCAGCGACAACGAACGGAATGCTGCAAAAGTGCGCACGTGCAAACACATCAGCGTGAGGCGTGATAAAAGTAGTGCGACTGCAGTAACGGTAAATTCCCAACGCGGATTCGTAATTGATAGGAGCGGTGGTGGTGGTGGTGAAGGTGGCAGTTCCAGCGGTTTCAAAGCGCCTGCTGCGGCAGTCGCAGCACCGAATGGAGACTGCAAAGTGCAAGTGCAAAAAACTACCACCCCACCGCCCGCTTGGCCGAAGACGGCGGCCTCGTTGTACGGTGTAATGCGTCGTGATGGTGGTGTTGTTGTTGATGGTGTTGATGGTATAAGTGATATCAGCCGTCGTTCGCTGGCTTCGTCTGGTGTTGGCGATGGCTCTGCGGCTGTTAAGACCACCGCTGCTGCACTACAACTGTTACAACACGCTGTTGTTGTACCACCACTATGTTCAGGTGAGTTCTCGCTGGCCGCCGTTCCGGTTACGACGAACGCAGCCAACGATATCGTTACAACGACGGCAGAACCCATTCAAGCGCAAGATAATATCGTTACTGTTGGCAAAGCGGCGAATGGTCGTGACCAAATACGCGAGATTAACACGGACAGTAATGTACGTGCTGGTGTTGCGGCAGCATCATCATCATCATCGTTGCCTGTCGCTGCGAGTGTGACCGACGACGACGACGACGGGGCAGGACTAAAACCGGAGCAGGGAACGGTGGTTATGGACGACCAGACGAGGTTGGTGGGTTCCGCCGACCAAACCGAACCAGCAGAATTGGCACACAACGATGATATCGAGTTACGGGTGCAACAAAAACAGACGGATGGCAACGTTAACGTTGATAGTGAGGGCATGAGCGATAACACGTCAGTCGTGAAAAATCAAAATCTGAGCCAACCCCGCACTGACGAGCGAAGGGAAAGTTCTAAAAATAGGCCGCATAGTGCAGCAGGCGAACAGGATGGGCACCTGCAGTACGAACTGCTCTACCATCTGGTGCAGACGGGCGGCCGATCGTCACCGTCATCATCGAGTGCATCGTCGAGTGAAGCGGAGTCGACCGCTGGTGAACGGGCGGACCGCAAAGTCAAGGTGGGAAAGTACTCCTTCCAACGGGCCGAGAGTAGCGGAGACGGCAGTAACAGCGCCCGCTCTTCTGTTTCTTCAGCCTCATCATACGCGTCGGGGCAATGCGGCTCGTCCTCGGACAGCGACAGTAGCGAGGGTGATACTTTCGATCGCGATCGTGCTCTTGACCGTGCTTGCGCAGAACCACTGCAGAACGAAGATGATGGCTGTTGCTTCGACGGCGATGACGATGACGTCGCACGGCTCCCTCGCACCGCAAGAGGAAGCGGCGGGAGCAAACGGTTCAGCGCGCTGATGGTGGTCAATCCCGAACACGGGAGCGACAGTGAAGGGGAGAGCGACAGTAGCGATAGCAGCGATAATCAATCGTTAAAAGCGCGAGGCGCTAGTCGCCGATACTTCAGCGAGGTTGCGGACTTTTCCGCGGCGGGGGACTACGATGAGGATTCGGATGAAGCCGAAGGGGCCGGTGGTGGTGTTGTGGTGCTGAAGAGCGTTAAAAACATACCCGATAGCGAGGGAGTGCGAGAATATGCAAGCGAACAAACGAAGTGGGACGACGACGATTTGGTCGGGGTCGAAAAATGTGCGGAGGTGTCAATCGAAGAACGGAGTGAATCGAACGTAGGTAGTACCGCCCAGCAGCGCCTAGCACCACCGGATGCGAGCGAACGGGCTGAGCGAGGTGGGGTAGATCACCGGAGTAATGTGGAGCACGCGACATTGCAGGGAGGAAGCCGCAAAAGCGGTGAAACTGACAACAGTAGCCCACAATGCTGTGCCGATGTTGATGAAACGATATCACACCAGGTAGAAGAGAAAGGTACCGTTTCGCATCGTGCACCCGAAGCACTCAGCTATGTGCCTAATGCAGATTGCCAGCAGAAACAACTCCCCCTGAACCAGCAGCAGCTGCGCGATTATAGCATAAAAGCGGAAGAGAAACCACAACACCACCACGACCAACACCAGCTCGATGCCAGCATAAACGAGACACCACATACAGGTAACAGTATCAGTAGCGCTACAGGTGTGTTTCGAATGCATACACCACCACCACCACTACAAGCGCAGGGGGTGAATGTGGCGACTTGCGTCAGTAGCAGCGCGATGGATGAATGTGTTGGTAGCGCCACCACCACTACCAATACTACCATCACGCCAACGGCAACGGCTCGGGGCGACATAAGATCGCCCCAAACGCCCCGTACGGTGGATGTAGAAACAAACACTTCGACTGTTGTTGGTTTCAGCCGCTACGGCAGTTGCAATAGTAACAAGTACACAAGTCTTGTTATGATCACGGCTGACACATCCGAGACTAATTCGACGAACGTCGACGACGAGGAAAGCAAAGTCGTGAACTACGCGAATGTTTTCGGTGAGGGTAATGTGGTGAGTAAAACACAGGTAAACGTTGCAGCAGATTCCTCCCCCACATCGACGACGTCAGAAACAGAAACGGTACCCAGTGCTGGTGTTCACGATCAATCGGAGCATGGTGAGATCACGCCGAACCATCACCAACAGCATTATCCCGTGACATCTACATTTCGTAATGCTCATCGCGCCGAAGAGGAGGAACCAAGTCTGCCAAGTGTGCCAACTGTGCCAGAATGTCTACCACAGCAACGTCAGACGGATGGTGGCGCTTATGATGGGCTCAGTCTGCATCACCACGTACACGGCGAACTCACGCACGTAGCGCAGCCCAGTGGTGAGTTGGTAGTGAGCAGTGTTACTGCTCATGACGATCGAAAGAGCTCAACGGAAGGGTACGAAAAAAACCCGACTGGAGCAGTGATGGATCGCCATAATCATCAATCGCCCCCCACGGTGCTGCCTGATGCTGCCGTACGCACCGTTACGGATGAGGAGAATCGTGGCCACGGTGAGAACATACTGCAAGTGAGCAGTGATCGTGATGATTTGTGTGTGTCTCATGAGTATGAAGTCGGTGAAAATTATCGACGATTGTGTGATTTCGTTTCCGAGGCGGACGGTGAGAGTTTAGTGCAACCCGTGAGTTTCGTGTCGGTGGCGTACGGTAACGAAATGGAACAGTACGATAATGATGGTGATGAAGTGCAAACGCAAAGCGGTGGGAACACGACGACGACGAGCGACGGAAACCCTGCAGTTGGTGGGTCCGGGCAGGGAGCAACAAATACACTGTCGGCGGTTATTTGTCTCGAGGACGGGCTGGCAGATGACGATTCGTGGGTGGAAGAAATCAGTCAGGACGAGGAGGAGTTTGCAACGACGACGGCGACCGACTCGGATTTGGATGATTCGAGCGAAGAAATGTCTTTCGCGAACGATCGCGAGGAGGAATTGCGCGGCTACAATCGGACGGCGATCGATTTTACGCTTCACACAATCGTGGAGGAGAGCTGCGAGGAGAGTGAAGTAGAATCCCACGGTTCGGGTGCTGATGTTCGACGACGGGGTCGCGGGCGAGGTGGACGGAGCTGTAGTGATCATGGTGGCGAAGGTGGCCTCGATGATGAAGATGACGATTGTTCAAGGGATCCGACGCACCGGTTGTCCGCTTCGGAGTTGGAGAAGTACTTCTTTTACGGGCTCGGTGGTGACGATCGTTCTGTAGCAGCACACACGGATGGCGGCAGCTCCGTTGGTGTGCTAGGTGGTAGTGGGGCGAGATATGTAGGAGGTGCCGGTGCTGGCCTACACGATGATCACAGTGAGATGTCGGAAGAAAGCAGCTCTCTGTGCAGCGATGGGCACGATTCGCTCGGTAGTGGCACTGCCTCCGGAAGCGTGTCGGCAGTGCGGCTTTCGGGTGCGTCAATCGAGAGCCACGAGCAGGACCAGGAGAATTTCACTGATTCGGTCGCCGATTTAGCTTCATCGCGCTTGGAGAAGTATTTCCTGACCGGTTTCCTCGGGTATAATAGCAGCGATCGGGGTGCCAGTGGCGGAAACGCTGCTGCTAGTGGTGGTAATGGATCGGATGGAAGCGGAGGTAGTGTGGGAAGTGACAGTGAGGGTCACGCCAGCCCAGAACAGCGCCGCAAGCGGCTGGTGCGAGCGCGAGGAGCAACACGATCCCACAGCTCGCTGGACAATCTGCTGCTGGTGGGCAAGGACGCGGAGCATAGCCACGACTCGATCGGATCAAGCGTTACTCCATCGTCTGCGTCTCCGTACGATGTAGCAGCAGGAGGTACCGGATCGTGCAGTGGCGCCCTCAGTGGAGGTGTAGATATGGACAATTCTTCCGAGACCGATACTTGCGACGAATCGTCCATACCACATCAGGATCGAACGGAATCGTCCCCGTACGACACGATGGGAAAGCGGAAGAAAAAAATTATGACGAAAAAGATGGATGTTGCACTGACCAGGGGCAATGACCAGACAAACTCCGCAGCACCGATCGGAGATATAGGAACCCTCGCCGTAGATTCAACTGAGCTGGAAGACGGGCGGAATCTGCCGCAGCAATCGCTCTCATTCGACATGCTCATCGGTGGACGAGAGCCTGTAGGTGCTGTGCCTAACACTAGCGCGCTGAACTCTTCACTTCATCCCGCTGGCATAGAGCACTCGCGTAAGCAAACGAGCCGTGACAGCGGATTTATTGGTAGTAATGATGATTTGCTGAAGGAAGATCACATCGCAGTCGGCGCTGCTGTAGCCTGCTCATCAAAAACGAATGCGCGTTCCTCCACGGTCAAACCAATTCAGGAGGAAAATAGGGAGGAAAACACGAAGGAAAGTCATGCGAGCACACCGGAAATGCACCGTTCAGTTCCGCCCGGCTATGTCAACTCCCGGCCACCAGTGTCGGCCGGATCGAGCGGAATGCAATCGAACAGCAGTGGCGCTAGCGGAGCGACGGGGTGCGGTATGGTGAACCTGGTGCGAAAAGATAGTTTCAACAACTGGAGCTCGGACGAGGAAACGAACCTGATGATGTCGAAGATGCGCCAATTTTTCAAATCGCTCGTAGCCGCTTCGGCCAACACGAGAAAGTTGCCGAACTCGAGCAGCTCGACGCCGGGTGTGAGTGGCTCGAACACGCCCCAACAGGGAGGCAGCACACCGGTGGCGCGGCCTCGCGGCGGCATGCGCTCGAAGCCACCGCAGCTGGTGTACTTCGAAAGTGAGCTGACGCGCCTGATGAAAACGGTTCCGGGCATCCGGGACGAGCAGGTGCGTGAAATAGTCGAATATTTGAGCAGCGAGGACACTTGGTCGGATTCGTACGACTCTTCGGATTATACTAGCTCTGATCTGGAGGGTACAGCGGCAGCGGTTGAAGCCGTAGCGAATAGTGGCCCATTCGGGCTGCAAGAAGAAATTTCCGCCAGCTGTCGACAGATAATCAACAAATTTGATAGCAGTATTAGAAAGGACGAGGAGGGTGATATTGGCGACGGTGGACTAGTGGTAGTAGGAGTTTCATCGAAACAGGAATTATCGCTGGTTGCAAAT